>REGM01000096.1:134562-148988 GCA_004194415.1 Aurelia aurita
TTGATGCCCAGTAGCTTCTCTTCGTCACTTTCTTCTATCTGGGCTTCTCCAATGTGTATATTAACTCTTTCTTTGTTAGCCCCAAACAAAATGAGGTGACATTTATCTTCATTTAATTTCATGTAGTTTTCTTGAAACCATGCTGTTAGTTGGTTTGCATCTTGCTCTAGTCTTTTTATCACATTTTTTACCTCGGAATCGCATGAGTACATGGTAGTATCATCTGCGTAGTTACATATTTCGGTTTCATTCATTAGAAGAAATATATCATTAATATAGATATTAAAAAGAAGGGGCCCTAACACCGAACCTTGCGGCACGCCTAAGTTAGTCTCTTTCCACGTGCTGAAGGAACCATTAATTTTGACCCTTTGTCTTCTGTTCGAAAGATAGCTGTGAATAAACACGAGGGCACTTCTACTAAAACCATAGGCATGCAATTTTGCTAATAGTAGCTCGTGATTTAGACAGTCGAAGGCTTTGGAGAGATCCATCAAAAGTGCACCAGCAAAGCCTCCGTTATCCATTGTTATCTTACAAGTTTCTAAAAGTTTCAGAAGTGCATGTTGCGTATTATAGCCTTTCCGAAAACCACATAGTAGGGGAGACAGAAAGCACTCAGCAAAGGGCATCATTTGCTCATACACTAGTCGCTCAAAAAATCTTAGAAACTGTCAACCTGATAGTAAAACTATCATTTGAATTGTGGCCATTTACTATCAGGTTGTCAAAGCATAGGCCTCACATCTGTAAGAAAGATTGCACAAGTGGTTAATGCATCTTCCGTTTGTTTTAATGGCTTGAAAGGAAGTTTAGGCACTTTGTTATAATTATGTTTGCGGTATTTTGATAGCAAGATGATTTTCAGAATACAGCGTTCTTCTTTTTATTGAAAGAATTCTTGGAGTGTTTTGAAACAAAATCAAATTCATCGTAAATCATAAATTAATAGAGGAAGAAATATGCAATCTTCGAGAAAACCATTGTTTATGAAGGTTTACAATGTGGTTTGAAATTTAGAAATTTAGAAATACGTCACAGTCTCAAATATGACAAATGCCACCATTTTGAAGATAACGAAGATATCAAAAATTTGCCACGGTAGACTTACTTCAAAGCACCCTGAGCTATTCTGTCAAGCTATTCACTTCAAAGGAAGAGGTAATAGAATTTCACACCACCTTTTTTAAATATTTGGATCCCTTATGCTTGATATAGACTGTCACCGATCAAATTTTTGTAAGAGTAGTCTTTGTTAACTTGGGGCTCTGTTGCTATCTTGTCTGTATTCAAGTCTCATTTGGTACACCAAGCAAAGGCAGTATGAAATACATATGGAGGGCCATAGGGCGCGTGGCTTGAACCTTTTCTTATTTTTGTTATATACATCATCAATCAGCCTTTCGCACTGAACAATCAGTCTTTTAATTAATGATTACCAAGTGCCATATCGTCAGGATAGAACTGAACATGGTGGGGGGCTAATGCAGTATGTTAGAAAAGGAGTTGTATGCAACAGGGCTTCCAGTATGGAAGCAAAAAATATTGAAAATATTTGCTCTCAAATAACTATTTGCAAAAGGAAATGGTTTCTTTTGATTTGCTATCGACAAACCGGAACCTTCAAATTTGGAAAGTTTTTTCAAAGGAATATCTGATACCATAAATATTGCACTTGATAAATTCGATAACGTAATTGTCGTGGGTGACATCAACATTGACATTTATGATAAGAATCATCATGGTTATGATTGGCTAAGTGATTTTTGCGACATTTTTAACCTTACAAACCTGGTCAAGACCAAAACTTGTTTTACTAGTACTCATCAGTCTTCCGTTGATGTCATTTTAACAAATCGCCCAGCTTGTTTTCAGAAGACTTTTGTGATCGAGACAGGCTTAAGTGACTGTCATGGACTAGTAATGACCACGCTGAGGGCACAGATACCACGTTTGAAACCAAGGCAAATTAAATACCGTGGTTTCCAGTGTTTTCAAACAGAAAATGTTTTAGTGGATGTTAGAAACGCCAATTTCGACTGCAGTATTGACGATCCTGACAAAGCTTATGAAAATCTCACAACTGTTTTCAGGAAAGTAGTTGACAAACATGCACCTTTAAAAACAAAGATTGCGAGGGGCAATACTGCACCTTTCATGAACAAGAGACTGAAAAAGGAGATTTACACTCGAGCGAGGCTTCAAAGAAAAGTCAACAAAAATCCTACGGACCAAAAAAAAATTGATTATAAACGTCAGCGAAACAAATGTGTTTATTTGAGAAAGAAAGTAATCAAATCGCATTTTAAAGTAGCAACTGAAAAGGGTATAATGTCAAACAAAGCTTTTTGGGATCTAGTGAAGCCCTTTCTAACAAATAAGGGAGGTCTTGCAAACTCTGATATTACGCTTATAAAAGATGATAAAATCATTTCAGACGATCAAGAACTGACTGAGGTTTTCAATGAACATTATATTAACATTGTGGAAAATGCATGCGGCAGAAAACCTACCAATCTTGCAGATGAAAATAAGCATTTAGATGACACACAGGCAGTCAGGAAAATATTAGAAAAGCACAAGGACCATCCAAGTATTACAGCTATTATCCAAAATCTTGAAACTTTTGAAATGTTTTCGTTTCATGAGACAAACGAAAATGAGGTGAAGCAGCTTTTAAAATCGATGGACGGTAAGAAGTCCACTGGTGTAGATCAAATACCAGCGCGTTTAATTTTATTAGCAGCAGACGAGCTAACCTATCCCCTAACGCAGGCTATCAACAGTAGTCTTAGAAACAGCAGATTTCCTGATGATAGAAAAAAAGCAGCTGTTTATCCTCTAGACAAAGGGGAAAAGAATCGTTTCATAGAAAAGAATTATCGTCCCGTTAGCGTTTTAAATTCTTTTTCGAAAATTTTTGTATTGCTGCATATAGAAGATCTTACAGCACACAGCACGTTTTGCTCAGAATGATCGAGGGGTGGAGACAGAACTTAGAAAACGACTTTTTGGTTGGCGCGATTCTAATGGACTTGTCAAAAGCTTTTGACTGCATACCCCATGACCTTTTAATAGCAAAGTTACATGCCTATGGATTTGATGAGCCGGCTCTAGTTTTCATATATTCTTATCTAAAAAGACGGGAACAATCTGTTCGCATCAACAACGTTCATAGTACTTTTCAGGTTGTATTATCTGGAGTTCCTCAGGGGTCTGTGTTAGGGCCTATACTCTTTAATTTCTACATTAACGACCTCTTCTTTTTCATTAAAGGAGCTAGTCTGCATAATTATGCCGATGATAATACTATAAGTGCCTACGCTAAGAACTTACCAGACTTAATTAGATTACTACAAGACGAATCAAATGTAGCTCTGGACTGGCTCCAGCAAAATGAAATGATCGCTAATCCTGAAAAATTCCATGCTTTGTTAGTAAGGAAAGATAGAAAAGACACTTCTGGAGAAAAAATCTTAATCCAGGGAAGAGAAATAACTTCCGAAAAATCGGTTCGGCTTCTCGGGGTTGAAATTGATAACAAACTGAACTTTGACACTCATATTTCGAATCTTTGCAGAAAAGCAGTGACACAACTAAATGTCCTGAAGAGACTAAAGTCCTTTATTGGCTTCAAAGAAAAACAGATTCTAGTGGAAAGCTTCGTGTTTTCAAATTTCAATTATTGTCCCCTAGTTTGGCACTTTTCCTCAGCGAAATCATTAACAAAAATTGAAAAACTACACAAAAGAGCATTGCAATTTCTGCTCAATGATCATACAAGTTCTTATACTGATTTACTATCGAAGTCCAGGAAATGTTCAATGAGCATTAATCGCCTTAGAACACTGTGTATAGAGATTTATAAAACAATGCATAATCTGAACCCTTGCTTTATGCAAGATATATTTCAATTTAAATCTGGTGGCCGGTCCTCCAGGAACACATACGACTTGGTCCATTACAGGCCAAATCAAGTAACTTTTGGATCAAATAGCTACAGATCGCTTGGACCAAAAATTTGGAATGGATTATCAAATGATTTCAAAACAGCCGAGAATTTGACCATTTTCAAACGATTGATAAAAAGTTGGGAAGGACCAGAGTGTCAATGTAATGCTTGTCGATATGAAAAATAGTTAAAATGCCTTTCTACGAATTGAAAATATTTATGCCATGTATGCTGTCTCAAATGTATTGTTTCTTATAAATATATAATTTAGATAATAGACTGAGTTTGTGTAAAAAAAAAAACACTTCCTAACATTTAATTATATATTTATTTAGCGTTTAATTTATTAATTTCCGTATTCGATTTAGATTAGTTACAGCATTTATTTGTATTGTAGCTAGAATAAATGATCGAATTAAAATAAGATGACAAAGCTCACTCCAGCATGTATGGTGCTGATACCATGATCTCTTACGCTTGATAACCTAGAGGAGCTCAATGTCTTTAATGCAGAACATATATCTCAATGAGTAATTACTTAGCATTAAGATTCATTGAACATTATTAAGACTAGGACCATGATGATTGGTTCAAAACAAAACTTTTAAGCGAAGGAATAAATCATCATCTGCTAGCACAAATTTTAAAGTAGTTGACGATGATATTCACTTCAGTTTTAATTTTAAAATTCCACTACATACATCCTTCACATAAATAATTAACTAAGTTACAATAACAAATTACACAAGATGACAAAAGCAAATAACAACAAGTAGATAAAAGAAATAATTTGGGAGGAATTTCTTAAAGGAGGAGCTCTCTCAGTAGATAAACTAATCGAGGAGAGCGCACACCCTATTTTAAAAACCTATAGTAAATCAATAGTAACAAATTATTAGAAATTGATTGATATGAGACAATTTGTCTTATCAAAAGAACTAGGGTTTAAGATGAATTTTTAATCTACGACGGAAACTCATTGCTGAAGGAGAGGAATGTTGTTCTAAGATTTAGCACCTGCGTATCTAACAGATCGTAAGCCGTATTGCAATGTATTCTCTTGTATCATAAAAATATCACCCTTACGAACCTGCTTTGTATCATATTGATGAGCATCTGACAAAATTTCAAAAAAATTGTAAAAGCAAGAAGGAGATATCCTATTAACAGACTCATAGACAAATGTAAGCAACTTTAAATCAAGTAAATCATACAACTTAAGAATGTTCAAGTCAGAAAAACATGGTGTAGATATATGGCTTCCAGAAGTGATCAGGGAGAGACATGACATGTCTTACTTCACGACTGAACTCGATTTAGGAATGGAAACCAATGCAGCGAAGGTTTAAACAAATATTTCAGAACTCTGAAAATTTACTTTTGGGCCCAAATATTAAGAATTTATGCTAGAATATAGTAGCAAACAGCAAGAATAAGAACCACTTTTTATTCGATGGTAATATCTAGACATTCATTCACACATGACAGCTGGTGAGCACAGCTTTGATAGTGGCAGCGTAAGTGCCTCTGTTACAACTTGCACCTGTTGCAATTAGCCCCAGTTCCCCCTAGCACTCGTAGGTTTTGAATGCTACGTAAACAAAGTATAATGTATCCTGCTGAGAGAGGATGATGTTTGGCCTTGTGCGTTCAGACTGAAATTTATACCGCGAGTTCCGCTCAATACCGATGGCTGGTTGTTTTAGAATGATGGCATTGAGATTTTGCAATAGCTTAGCGAATTAGTGAATCTGTCAACTGTCTATCGAGTTTAGAGCAGGTGCCATGTCAAGGCATTTTCGTTTGGGTTTTGCATGTTATGGTAATAGCAGAGATATCGCATATGAAACGATAGATAACCTGAATTTAAGGAAAGACACAGAAGGCAACGCAGAGTGGATTTAGCCGGCAATTGAAGGAATCTCGGCAAAAGAATCTTCAATTACTTAAACTGCAGATGAAAGATTGAAAGTGACATATGGATATCTACGAATAGGATTGCACATCACAATGAACCTTTGCTCCTCTTTGCTGCAAATTTACTGGATATACTTGATATGCCAAATAAACGATAGCTTATGTTAGAATTTGGATCTGAAAGGAAACGGCAAGCAACTGTCTTTAAATTAAAGGGACGAGATGAATTGTATCTACAAAATTGCAGGGCCTCTACTAAATATACCTGCAATTTTAAGTTGCTGTATGATTCTTTAACGGGTTTGCTGTTGTATTATGGCAATGTAGAAGTCAATATTTAACACAATTCGGTGTGTGTTTTAAACACGTATTTTAAGCTTGTCTTTAGAATATCAAAATAGGAATGGATATCTTGCCGTGTTCGACGTAAATTATTAAAAGGAAAGTTGCCTGTTTCAATCAGAATAGCTTTATCACTTGCAGATAGGCCAGTTAGACTTCGCAATCAAAAATCTGAAATCAAGCAAATTGGCGATATCAAGGCCATATATTTTACTGGGTTTCAATGCATGGTTGTTTAGACAGCCTTGCTAAAGACCATACAGCAAGCAGGTTGGCGACGTGATTTCTATACATAATTAACTTGGCTCTCTGTAATTTCTACCTTACTATGCATGACATTGCAAAAAATGGGAAGATGTCAAGCAGTTTGACGACGTGAATGCAATACATAATTAACTTGGTTGTCTTTAATTTCTGCCTTAAAGTGCACAGCCGTATTTGCGTGGAAACAAGTGGAAAGATCAGAATGGTACGTTCTAGTGGACCAGAAGAGACTTAGATTTGGAAAATTGCTGCTTTGTAACCAAACGAATTAACGAGAAATTCGATTTAATTTGCGTAAGAATTCTTTCGTGGAATATAACTGTTGTAAATCACTACGCGAAAGAGTGGTTTAGAAACTGCTCTCAAAGACTACCAAAATATTGGATTGAAAAGATGACAGCATTTTAGTTAGCTCGAAGAAATTATCGAGTACTAGATCTTCTGAATTCGTAAAGCTCGTTCGTGAAATCAACTGTTGAAAGCTAGTAGCAAATTGAAGATTTAAGCAAGGGCGAACTAAATCGCAATGAATCTCAGTTGCAAGTATATGGGGTATACATATACCAATGACCATATATACAATGCATCATTTTTGCTGTTGACAGTTCTGCCAAGTTTACTTCTAATACCGACATTTGCAATGAACCTTGCAATAATGATAGTTGTTATCAAGAAACAAGTCTTTCACACACCGCCCTTTGTCCTCATTGCCAATATGGCATTATCTGATTTCCTCAGCAGTTGCACAAGCTTCATTTGTTATTCCATTACTTGTGCTCATTTCCATTTAGGCCGTGATCCGTGTACGGTAGCAGTAATCGGCACTCCACTTGCTTATATCTTTTGCACTACCTCTTTTATGTCCATTGTGCTACAAAGTGTCGAAAGATACTTAGCGATATTCTACCCATTTTGGTACCGTGAAAAGTTGACAGCTCGCACAATACTTTATCTAAATTGTCTTGTTTGGGCCATGTCTTGCAGTTTAATTGCGGTGCTTTTGATTTCAAAGAACAACGAGCTATTCAATGCAATCATTGGAACGTCCTTTTTCGTTTTGTTAGTGGCAACTGTTATCATTTACGCGCTAATTTTTAAAGAAGTGAGGAGAATCGAACATATGTCGATATGCAAAGAAGTGGGTACTTCTTCAAAAGATAGAAAGTTTCAAAGTGAGTCCAAGGTCTCTAAGGCAACGGCAATAATCTTATTTGCATTTGTGACGTGCTTTGGCCCGGTTATCCTTCTGAATTTGAGCACAACGGTCATGGGTAGAACAAGTTATGCTGCTCATGTGGCTTTGTACTGGTGTTGGTTTTTGGCATTGTTTAATTCCTCCCTGAACCCATTTGTTATCTGCCGCCAATTAACAGTTTTGCGAAGACCAGTAACTAACATACTTTGCTTCTGGAAACATACAAGGAAGATAACTCCCCAGAGAATCTCTAACTTTCAGAATGAGGATATTACAAAAAGTGGACGAGTAAATGTTATGCCCGAGGTTATGCCAAGAGAAAACGAACTACTGCGTTAAAGTCTTGGAATCTTTGTACTTTGCGAGGCTTTTAATATTTGTGTGTAGTCAAATGAATGTTATTTGTGAACGTTCTACGTAGCCCCCTCTCTATTAAGCCCCCCTCTCTAATAAGCCCCTCCCTTCCATGCCAAAATTTTAAATAAGCCCCCGTCTCCATTTAGCCCCCCCCCCGCTTTTATGCAACACAAAAGGCTCCGAAAGATTTTCAATTCATTGAACGATTCCAGGAAATATGAAAAGTCCCAAAAACCTATCATGTTTAGTCTTGACGTTTGACTTTTTGAATAATCTCCCCTCTCTNAGTAAATATTATGCCCGAGGTTATACCAAGAGAAAACGAACTACTGCTTTAAAGTCTTGGAATCTTTGTACTTTGCGAGGCTTTTAATATTTGTGTGTAGTCAAATGAATGTTATTTGTGAACGTTCTACGTAGCCCCCTCTCTATTAAGCCCCTCCCTTCCATGCCAAAATTTTAAATAAGCCCCCGTCTCCATTTAGCCCCCCCGCTTTTATGCAACACAAAAGGCTCCTAAAGATTTTCAATTCATTGAACGATTCCAGGAAATATGAAAAGTCCCAAAAACCTATCATGTTTAGTCTTGACGTTTGACTTTTTGAATAATCTCCCCTCTCTTTTAAGCCCCCTGTAAGCTCCAAAAAATAAATAGGCCCCCAGGGGTTTCACAGAGCTTTTACGGTATCTGTTATCAAAGGCAATCGATTAATTAAATCGATCGATTGAATTGATTGAATCTCTTAAATAGAGTAATTTGCAATTATGCTGATGACACGACTATATATGTATACGGGCATGCACTGGAACAAATTGTTTCCAGCCTTGAAATAGATGCTCAAAAGCTCTCGTTTACACGAGAGAAAACTGGACCGTTCTGGATATATCCAGTTTTCTTTCGTGTAAACAGGGCCTAAGTGGTTTCTTGATAATAGTATGAAATTAAACCCTGACAAATGTCATCTTTTGATTTTTGGGGAGAAAAACACTAACCTATCAGTGCATATTGGTGCGACTACGACGACAGAATCTGTTGAAGAAAAACTTTTGGGGGTAACATTGGATAAGAACCTTGATTTCAAGAATCATGTGAACACACTTTGTAAAAAAGCTGGACAAAAATTGCATGCACTTGCACGTATTTCAAATTATATGGATGATTATGATGAACGCTTTCGTCATTTCTCAGTTAAGCTATTGTCCACTTAATTTGGATGTTCCATGATAGGTCAGTTAATAAAAAATTAATAAGAAATTTTCAACTTTGGAGGATTTATTGAAGAAAGCAGAAACAGTGTGCATTCATCACATAAATTTGCAGTTGCTAGCTACTGAAAATTTTAAAACTCAAAGGAATCTCAATCCAATTTTCGAGAAACAAATCTTCTTCGAGAAAGATATACCACACACCCATTGTAGTAGCAAAAATATTTTGGCACCAATTCCAAAAACCACAGGCTATGGTATTAAAAATGCACATTTTTTGGGATCTAGGATATGGCATGCTAATGCCATCTTCCATTAAACAGTCCCAGACATTGAATATTTTCAAAGAAAAATTAAAAGTTACGATTTTGATTGCAACTGTAGATTATGCAAACTGTATATTTATAATTTAGAGATTTCGTAGTTGTTGGTTGATTATATAATTGTATACTGTTGTTGTTTCCTTGTAATATAGATTTTATTTCATTAGTAACAAGTATTTAAGTGTTGGTTGGCGTTAATCTGGGGGGGGGGCACTTGACCCTGATATGTACGGGTGTGTGCCTCGGAGGTTCTGTGATTCTTACCCTGTCTGGGAGCAATGTTTCCATTCAAGTACCCCTGTCTGGGGGCAAAAGTGAAAAAATACAAATCTAGTACAGCCATGAAAACATATTTATTCTGCTAAAATGCAACATTTAATATGAAAAAGTACAATCTTAAACAGATTTATGCACTTTTATCTAACGCTTTTAAACAAAAAAGTCAGTCTGGTGATAACATAGCAGTTAACAAAATGATAGAATGAATCATCAAAAAAATCATTTGTCATCATAATCACACCCCAACTACAAAACATGAAATTTAGCTTCTACTGTCTATCAAATACAATAGTCACTCTGCTGGTGAAAATATATATTTGCAACAACCAGCACTTGGAGTTATCCTAGATTTAAGCATGATGGAGGTTGCGCAATGATCACCAACTATGGGGTAACTACCCCCTTCTTTGATGATATAAAATCTATCATTACTTTGCCCAATTACTGGAAATATTTGATAAACTTTGTGGTATCAAATCCTGAAATTTATTAAGCTTCTTTTAACTGGTTTGGAAATGGAACAAAAACATTGCCTGTTGTAGAGTTCTGAAAAAGGGAACTTTTAACTGAACTAAATGGAAACTTGCAAGCTTTAAGATCATGTCAAAGGCATCAAGTTTGGTACAGATAAGATTAGAAAGAATCACAACCTACTCATTTCTGGCAAAGATTGGAGATTGCTCCTGGAAAATTTTAACAGCAAAACGAATAGGATTTTGTTTGAGCACACACAAAATGTTGTATATTGATAGCCAAATGATTGGAAATAGATAACAAATTTGCTATCAAACCCAACTAACTATAGTAGGAAAACAAACAAACACAATATACGTTTAACAAGTGTACACTGACAGTGTAATCTGGATTACCTTGGTTTGATGTCCAGACAACTTGCTTGTTTATTGATGGATTGCACGATTCTAATTGTAAAAAATCTTGGCTTGACCTTTCACATGTCCTTATTTTATTTATCTAATCAAGCTGGACCCTCACAGAGCGCACTCTGCTTGATCTACGCTTTCCAGTGCAGGGCCGTAGGAAGCATCTTAAACTTGGGGGGGGGGGGCGCGGCATTTCAAGGGCACTTTTTCATTAAGCTAAAAGGGGCACTTCCGGAAACAAAAAGGGCACTGTTTTGTTATTGCAAAATCTTGGGGGCACGTGCCCCCAGTGCCCCCCGGTTCCTACGTCTCGGGTCCAGTGTTGTTTTCTGCAGCTTCTAAAGTACTTGAGCAAAATATGTGCCATCAATGCTACCATAATGGACAGGCCTAAAAGTTGCTGTTGTTTCTGTTGTTGTCGATGCCCGCTCAAATGATCATTTGAGACAGGGAATCTAGATGAAAGAAGTTTGAAGCGGCTTTTAAAAACAGCTGAGAAGCGCAGGCCCAGCGCAGGGGGAGAACCATAAATACAAGCATATAAATAAAGGCCAAAGCTTTCGAAATTTACGAAATTTACGAAAGGGACAATAAAGACGATTTTGCATCGCCCAGTCACGGAGCAAACTTCCCATTGCAGTCCGGTCTGAGAGCAAATATTTGGAAAGTGTATACCCTTTTGGGAGCACTGTTGTAGAAAAAGATACCCGGCTTGGGAGTAAAGTGCTGAAAATATTACCCTGTCCAGCGGCACTTATCCGTTACTGAAATTATTGAAGTGCCCCCCGCCCCCCGGGGCGTTAATTAGCATACCAGCTAAACTAAAGTCTGTCTCAAATTAGATGCCACGTGAAGACAATGGAATTTGAAAACAATTGAAGAGTATTTCATGACTAATTTTGTGTTATCGCAAATCTCACGTGACCTCTATTTTGAGACAGACTTTAGAAGCCAAACAAAGGAACTATTATTATTACTGGCTGTTGACGTAGTCAAGTAAATGCTGCCCAGAGCCTTTGTAATAACTCAATTAGTTTTAGATCATATGAAGTATAAATTGCCCATTGCTAAGTTTTTATGTTTGAAGAATGAAAATATTATGGAGGGGATCTGATCCAACCGGAAGGAATACACCTACCTATATACCTACCTACCGAGATAGGAATCAGGAATGTTGTAACAATAGGCATTATTTATACACACAATCGAAACAATCAACGAAGCATTTGAGATATTTATAGACATTGTTAATTTATACAATAAAAACAATTGAGAGAAATTTGAGGAATCTATTAAGTTTGGATGAGTTGCCAATTGATATTTCTTCATCAAGGTTAATACCTTTTTGCTCCTAAAGTCCCTGTTACACTGCAAGATATCTTACTAGATATTACGTGGCCGAGCCGAAAATAGCGCGCATATTANAATTTATACAATCAAAACAATTGAGAGAAATTTGAGGAATCTATTAAGTTTGGATGAGTTGCCAATTGATATTTCTTCATCAAGGTTAATACCTTTTTGCTCCTAAAGTCCCTGTTACACTGCAAGATATCTTACTAGATATTACGTGGCCGAGCCGAAAATAGCGCGCATATTAGATATCTAGAGCACAGTTACACTATTAGATATTTTGTTACGTTCATATGCATTTCATTGATTCGCAATGCAGCGTGTATAAACATGGAAGACCAGGACGAAGTTATCGAGGAGGCAGTAGCTTGTACTTTGATTGGCTGTGCTGGCATCTTATACTGTAATTCTTTAGATCCAGTTACTAGAAAGAGGAAGAAATTGTGCAAAGATTTTTTCGTGAAAGAGACGCTTTGGGGGCCTACAAGCTAACGTTAGAAGAACTGAGATTCAGTGACCCATTTTCATTTCGACAATATTTACGGATGAGCGCAGAAGTTTTCGAGGTACGATCATGATCATTTATGCTACGTTCTTTGTAGCTTTCTTCTCTGAAAGCCACGTTGCATGTTCATTTTTTGGAAAATACTTGTACAAAACAACTGCAGCCTATGTATCATAAGGTCTCATTGACTTTTTGATGCTATCCCTGCCATTTTTAACCATGGGGTGTTTTTGAATTAGATTTTTAGCTTTTGCCTGTAAATTTTTTTATACTTGTAAATATTTTAATTAGACCTTTTTCTTTTTCTTAGATTAAAAAATTATTACAAACTTTACTTTTATGGCATAAATATACATACATACATAAAAATTTCAAGAGGGATAACTTTAAAAATGTCTGTTGGCAAAAATTATCAAGCTTTTCACTTTCCTCACCTCTCAATGCGGTTTCTCTTCAAGGCATATGTGAGTGGTAAAATTTCTAAGTGAAGAAATAATAACGTATGAGGACACTATTATATAAAATCTTTCTGTCATGAAGCTAACTTCAGCATTTTTGCCACTGCATTGACCATATAAACACTTCAACCCTCCAACTTGAATCTTTTTTACTGACAAGTTCAGGGGAATATCAAAATCAAAGGGGTGAAACAATTTTTGGTGCGACGCTAATATCCACCTTATGTGAAGTGACTACATTTGTAAGTATTTGAACAATTCATTTTAGGAATTACTGACACTGGTTGGACCACAAATAACCAAACAGTCCACACATCTAAGAAAAACTATTCCTGCAGAAGAGAGGCTTGCTGTTACCCTAAGGTTCCTTGCTACTGGTAATTCCTATCAAGATCTAGCATATACGTTTCGAATGCACAGGACAACGATCGCTAAATTCGTCCCAATAGTTTGCAGAGAGTTGTACGAGTTCTTGAAGGCCAATTATCTTAGAATGCCAACAACGAAAGAGGAATGGAAACATTATGCGAAATGCACTGCAGAAAGGTGGCAGTTTCCTAACTGCATTGGTGCCACTGATGGGAAGCACATAGCAATCAAGCATCCAAAGGATTCTGGCTCTGAGTATTATAATTACAAAGGCTTCTTCAGTATTGTTTTGCTAGCAGTTGTTGATTACGACTATCGCTTTATATACGTAGACGTTGGTTGTCAAGGTCGAATCAGTGATGGAGGTGTCTACAGAAATTCTTCATGTTATAGAGCTTTGCAGGATGGCAGCCTTGGCCTCCCGGATCCAGAGCCTCTCCCACAGTCTAGCGATCCTATGTATCTACACGATCAAAGCACTAACCCGATTCCATCTATGTTTGTTGCAGATGACGCATTTCCTTTAGGGGTTCATTGTATGAAGCCATTCCCGCAAACAAATCTTACCGACTGAAAGCGCACTTTCAATTATCGTTTGTCAAGAATGCGAAGAATAAGCGAAAATGCCTTTGGTATCTGGTCAAATAGGTTTCGTGTCTTCATTACTACTATGGCACTCGAGCCAAATAAGGCAGTTGATGTTACTCTTGCAACAATTGTTCTTCACAATCTCCTCAGGTCAAAGTCTATGGCACGCGAAAGTCACCACAATTAGATAAACCCGGTTTATCACCAGATAAACCCAGTTTATCTCAGATAAACCCACTTTATCTGAGATAAACCTACTTTATCTGCAGATAAACCCACTTTACCTGACAACGTTTGTCTTTATCCAGATAAACCCACTTTAACTCAGGTAAACCCACTTTATCTGAGATAAACCCACTTTAACTAAGAAAAACCCACTTTATCTGAGAAAAACCCACTTTATCTGAGAGAAATCCACTTTATCTGAGAAAAACCCA
>REGM01000096.1:156916-167078 GCA_004194415.1 Aurelia aurita
AATTATTCAAAAACTTTAGCAGAGAGATAGGCGAATGTCTAAAAGGAAGGTTGACTTTGAAGAAGCGACGAGCAACTCACAGCCGACAGAGTTTGTAGTGGTAACTACGAAATTATCAACGCAAAGGCAAGTTTCTCACAGCTTTCTTGGCCTAAATTTTTGTTTTGCTTTTGAAAACAGCATGTTCGTGTGCTTATTTCATAGGTTTAGGTCTAACTGACAATTGCTACCTATCCTTTCCCTACTCACTATCGCGAGGTAGAATAGAGGAGCAATTTTATGCAACTTTTTGCAAATTTCCTATTGATTCCTATAGAAATTTTCTGAAGATTTACCCCAAAACAAGATGGCGTCGTGTTTTCGAGCGCGAATTGATCAAGTCACGTGACATGTCGTCTGTATGAATATATTCTAGGTTCAACTTCTATAATTCCACGTCGTTCAATAGTATTCCATTCGTTCAAGGTTCTAAATTCTAAAAGGTTAAACGTTCTTCGAGGTTCCAGTTCAATTTCAGTATCAAAGATAAATATAAAGTGTGCGTCACATGTCAAGATAGGCATTTTTCCTAACAATGAGTTTCCTAAAATAAATTTCTATATAAGAATATAAAGACAAATCTGATACGTACCCGTTAAATCCTCTTTCCCACTCGCTCGACCTAAACGTTGGCCATGGTCATTGGCCATCCTCTCCAAGGTTGTAGATGAAGTAGCGCTAAAACTGCTTGAACGCATGTGCATAGACACCAACAAATGAAAAAAATATGGTACATTGCCAAGGCGCTCGTGCAAATACTGCAAATTTAGCTACTTCATGTAAAGCAAATTGCAAAAATCTCGATTTTTCTTCCTGCAAACCAAGTTAGGAAGGCTGCCTCTCAGGCTCGGCAGCAATTATTTATACCGGCATAACTTTATATATCTAAAAGGCCGGCTGTTTCCATTGCAGCGCATCCAAGCGCGCTGGCGCTGCGGCCAGAGCTTTACACGTGGCAGCGCCCAGTATTTATTCGATTGACAGTTGACTTCACTTCAACTTCGACCGCTCGGAAGCGCTTCAATGGAAAACCGACCTTTAGGCAATATCATGCGACGTTGATAAAGCATCAAGGTAAGGCTCGTGCGACATCTTTCTTCAAACAATAGAAAAATTCCTATGAAATTGTAAACTGGATTCCCTTTGTCATCCAAAAGGAAGCGACACCCCTCCCTCTCAATTTTCGTCACATTTTTTCACATTTCGTCCCATCCCCATCCCCATCCCCATCCGGGGTTCAGTGATTTCCATCATATGATTTATCCTATACTAAAAAGAACTTATATCAAGCTTCCACCAAAGATTATAGAGTACAATTTAAAAGTGGGATGGCCCAAACTGTAAATGTAACGCTTGTCTTTACGTATCCAGAAATTATTTTTATTTAGTTAATTTATCTATCGATTTGGATTAGTTTACTTTGTATATTGTATATAGTTAAGCCTGGTTTCCATATGATCGCAAGGATCGCAAGTGACGCAAGGATCATTGAATATGGGGACTTGCGATCCTTGCGATCGTTGCGATCCTTGCGATCCTTACGATTGAGATAGAAAAATTTCTATCTCTGCGATCCTTGCGATCCTTGCGATCATATGGAAACCAGGCTTTAGTAAGCTAGATGTAAATAATCGATGTAAAATAAGTTGACAAACAAACAAACAAACAAACAAACAGACAGACCGACAGACAGACAGACAAACAAACAAACAGAGATTATAAAAAATTTTCCGAGGCGGATTTCCTTACAGACCTCTCAAATGCTTTTTATTCAACGATTCCTGAGAATTATGTTGAATTTGAAGGATTAGTTGAATAATTATTAGACAAACATGCACCATACAAAAAAGCAACTGTTAGAGGCAATGCAACAATAAACCACATGTCTCGAAAGAGATGAGAAAAGAAAGCATGTGTAGAACTCGGCTAATAAAGATCGCCACTAAAACGTGCAAGGAGGAAGATATTCGTAGGTATAAGAAGCAAAGGAATAATATTTTTAAACTTAATAAAGTTGCAGAGAAGTTTTTTCGAAGTTTAGACCATGCAACTATTGGCAAGGATAAATGTTTCTGGAAATCTTTTTAAGCCATTATTTTCTAGCAAATCAGCAAATACTCAAGAGAAAATCATTCTCGTTGAAAATGATTCTAGAATCATCTGTGACAAACAAATAGGATAATGTTTTAACGAGTACTTTGTCAATATCAGTGCTACACTACCCATAGAGGCTCCTGTGACCCCATCATCATGTGTCCCATTGCAGGACCCTGTCATAGATGCCATAAACAAATACGCCAACCGTCCTAGTGTAATGTTGATTAGAAATAATGTTGTAAATGATGAGACATTTGAGTTTCATCCTGTTAGCCCTATTGATGTCTGGAATGAAATTAGCAAGCTAGACAATTCGAAAAAAACAAGTGGATGTATTTCGGTTGACATCCTCAAATTAATATCCGGTTTATGTCATGGCGAAATAACTAAATATTTCAATACGATGCTACTCACTAGTGAGTTTCCCGATCCTCTCAAGGCCGTCGATGTATCATCGTTATATAAAAGTTCTGAATCCACCTGTAAAGTCAATTATAGACCAATTAGTGTAGCGACAGCAATGTCCAAAGTCTTCGAGCGGTTGATAGCTAAACAGATAAATTCTTTTGTGACTACTAGGATATCGAATCTGTTATGTGCTTATAGAAAAGGACATAGTGCACAACATGCCCTAATTCGGCTCATTGAAAATATTCGTAAGACGTTAGATAGGAAAGGTGTTGCCGGTCTGATTCTGATGGATCTATCAAAGGCATTTGATTGTATGCCACATGATCTATTTATTGCTAAATTAAACGCGTATGGTTTTGGTCTACAGGGCCTCAGATTAATAGCAAATTATCTCTCAAACGAAAACTGGTGTCCCCAGGCCTCTGTCCTAGGGCCCCTTCTGTTCAATATTTTCCTCAACGATTTTATCTACATCGTCGAACATTTTGAGATGTGCAATTTTGATAATGACAATACCATTTTTTCTTGCGATGACACTTTTGAAAGTGTGGTTTCAATTCTTGAAGAAGATATGTCTTGAGCGATTTCTTGGTTCAAATCAAATCAAATGGTCGCCAATCCATCAAAATTTCTAGTTATGCTACCCAGTTTGAAGACTGATAATAGTATTGTTCTTGATATTGGAAATGATTCCATTGATGTTTTCAATAGTGTTAAGTTATTGGGGATTACTACAGACTCAAAACTGAAATTCGACTAACATGTAGCAAAGTTATGTCAAAAAGTAAACAACAAGATCAGTGCCTTCTCTAGAGTCTCAAATCATTTAGATGAGAAACAATCTTTTATATTGTACAACTCATTCATAATGCCTCAGTTTAATTACTGTCCATTGATATGGATGTTTTGAGGAAAGGTTGCTAATAATGATTTAAATCGCACCCATAAGAGAGCGCTTCGAATTCTCTTCAATGAATCCTCTTTTGCAGAGTTGTTACACAGAGCAAAGGAGTGCACTATTCTTAAAAACACTTGCTGACGTTAATGCTTGACGTTTAGATCAGTTTAACACAACAAAGTCCTTTTTTGTGGGATATGTTCCACGAAAAGGACAATAATTATAATTTTAGATCAAAGAATCTTCTCATGTTGCCTCAATATTGTTAATGTCAGAGGTCGTGTGGGAAAAATACAACAATGTAAAACCGTTGCGGACCCATTGTCATAAATCAAAGGCTAGCGATTTGCAACTACAGTGTGTAAGAAAAGTTTCTCTCCCTGCACTTAGCAATGGGAAGTACTAGAACAGATACATGGAATATCGATCCATTTGATATCTAATTTCAAGCCTATTTAATTCAAATAGCGATAACAATTGATAATTTCTCTCTACACAATACTTAAAACGCCACAGAAAATATACACTAAACGTATCGGGCTGTGTGCCCTTCATTCATTTTTTTCATTCATTACTTTATTTCAAGTCGGCTGGAAACATTTCTAGCTATATTACAGCTAAATTAGACCCACTATGCATTCCGCATCGAGGCATGGGACCCCTAGTTTAACGTCCCTTCCGAAGGACGGTGAAGTGAGTTGCTTTGTCAGGCATCTGGAAGGTCACCCATTTGTCAGTAGTAAAGATACTACTGCTATATACTATGCACTGCTATTTGATTCTATTTAATTCATTGTTGCATAGATAATACCTAATTTTGACAATGCATCGTTTTTAAAGATACATATTTCATACTCATAACTCAGCTCAGTAGTTTAAACAATTTTAATTTTTGATAACTGATATTTTGTTGACTTTTCATTATATTTAAATAGTCTTCACTCTGAACATTAAATCATGCATAGAAAATATTAATTATGGGACCAGTTGCAGAATGATGGATAAAAAATTTAGACGATAACAATTACTAACTATAAGGCTGCCGTTAAAGTAAAGCTTACCAACCAACAACCACATTCAAAGTTATTGTCAGTTTGAATGAGCTGTAATCTCAAATATAACTGAAAAGTTGAAAATATAGTTTTCATATTTTTACAAGGGTATAGCTTTAACTAAGGTTATTATGAAGTAAATTGATTAAGGTTGGTTCGCAAAAGTACTGTTCAACAAATACTGGGGTCAAACAATTTCTGTCCACCCTTTATGTATCACTTAATTTGAAATAGTAGTTATTTGAACTATTACATATAGCCTGGTTATCATCTGGCGAGAAAAACAATAACTAGTCTTCTAGCACCTGATGGAAACAGGAAAAAGCACTTCCGTCTTTGAGTATCACTCAATGTCGTGCAATAATAGCCGTTAATAACCTTAGCGCCCCATAGCGCTCATCAATTATATCAGCGATGATATGCCATCGTTTCCCTCGCTCACTATCTGTCTTTTATCCAGCGCTCGTTATCACCGGATAGGATCTTGGCTTTAGAGCTCTCCTGTCTGTACGCAGATCAGTATTTATTTCTGCAATATGATCAAAAGTCAAGAGATTCTTCAAGGCGATATTTGGCTTGAGTTTTTCCAAAAGCAAAGAAAGTCAGTTACGGATCGCCGCAAAATAGATAACTGTCGACATACGACAAGTGGGTTAAGAAATGAATTAATCATTGCTAAAAACAAAAACCAGTAGAGAGCCACGTCAGCAAAATATGTTGTGTTTCCAATCATAGCAGTACAGAATGATAGCAGAATAACGGGAGCAAAACACATGACAAATGTGAACAGGATGATTGCTGTGGCCTTAGTCACTTTTGATTCAGTCTTTAAATTTGCATCGCTTGATTCAGAAACTACGACCTGGCTTGCAGATTGCTTCTCGATTCTTTTGATTTCTCTGAAAATTCGAATGTAAATAGCAATCGTTCCGACGAAGAAAACCAAGGCAATTGTTCCAAGGATTCCATTAAACAGTTGGTTTTTCTTTGTTATCATGAGCAAGGCAACAAAACCACTCGATGGCAACCAAGTAATCAAATCCAGTAACATCATTTTGCGAAGGGTCAACTTTTCGTAGTACCAAAACGGGTAGAATATTGCTAAATATCTTTCAATGCTCTGTAACGCAATGGATGTAAATGAGGTAACACAGAATAGATAACCAAGTGGAACGCCAATAGTTGCTATGATACAAGGATCATGCCCTGTCAGGAAGTATGCAGCATTAATTGCAAACAATATGAACGAAGTACAACTGCAAAGTAAATCAGATACCGCCATGTTCGCAATGATCACAAATGAAGGTGTATGGAATATTTGTTTCTTGATTACGACAGTTACTATTGCGAGATTTATTACAAATGTAGGTATCGTCAGCAAACTGATTAATACTGCCATTAGTAATAAAGATATGTTGTATGCACTGTCGTTGATGTAGGTAAACCCTAAATACCTGCAGCTGAGTTGCATCGCCATTTATACGATTTCATGCAATTTATCAACACTCATAATATGGTGGTCTCTCACTTAAGCATGTAGCCAAATTTTTAATAGTTGATAGTTTGCTGAAAATAGTTCAGGTTTTCATTCAGTCTAAGACCATTTAACTTCAGTTTCTTGCATTCCTTACCATTAACACATTTCCTATCAGGTCTAAGGACCTCTCATGCGTGAGATAAACGGTACTTTCTACAACTTCCCAGTTACTCAAAGAACAGCAGATGATGAACAAATTTGTGTATGATCATGATGCCTGTAGCATACACCTTACAATAGTGTCTATTCCCTTCTTGTTATATTCACTAGGTATTTGCAAGCAAACTCTTTCTCTTTCGCCTGCAATCAAAACTACACCAATGAATTGTTTACTAAAAGAATGCTAGGTGATGACTTGCTTCTCATCATCAAACTGACGTATGATGCCTCGTGTGTAATCTTCAGACCAACAATTGTTCTCCTCTCACTTCTCAGAAAGCACATGCATACCTCTATGATTTAAAGAATGGATTTGCCGAAAGCAAGTGATGTGATGAGTAGATTGTTAGGTTGTTTAACAGCAATGTCTTGCCTCATTCGCTATCCAGCCTTACCAGCTTCTCATTTCCCGTCTTAGGAAGCACATACATACCTCTATAATTTAAAGAATGGATTTTCCAAAACCAAGTGATATGATGAGTAGATTGTTAGGTTGTTTAATAGCAATTTCTTGCCTCATTCGCTATCTAGCCTTACCAGCTTCTCCTTTCCCGTCTTAGGAAGCACATACATGCTTCTATAATTCCTAGAACGAATGAATAAGTCAATTAAGTCAATAGCTTCTGCAGGTTCCTTTTATTTAATAAATAGCTTTCTGAATCGTATTGTTGCCATTGCAAGGCGTCAATGATGTGCGAGGTAGCAGTGAAATGAACTTTATTGAAGTGGCCCGCTTATTCATTGATAATTTACGATACTCGACACAATTTATTGTCAGCCCTCAAGTGGTGATAATATAATAAAGAAATGCGTCAATTCCTTAACGCAAACAACATTAAGGCGCACTGAGCATTGCAAGGAGTTCTTTCAACTTACGCGCGGAAGGAATTGCCCCACTTACGAATTCTCATTTATTATTTATGTATACAAATTCACCTTATAAGCTCACTTATCAAAGGTTTACTACAGGATGCTGCTTGTCTTGTTTCATTTCTGCCCCTCTTGCTCACCTGATTAATCTCACACTCGAGACGGAAATTTTTTCAATAGACATGAAAATTGAAAAATAGTGCCAGTTCATAAATCGGGCTCTCTTTCAAGCTTTGACAACTATCGACCAATTTAGGTTCTACCTGTGTTATCAAAAGTGATTGAAAAGTTGGTACAGCGTCAACTTATGGGATTTCTGGACAAAAGAAGTTACTTTCAAATATTCAGTTTGGATTTAGGCCGAGACTGTCTACGGAATTAGCAGCAACCCTGTCGTTAGATGAAATACGGAAAAGTGTCGATCAAGGCAAATTGGTAGATGCAACGTTTATAGACCTCAGCAAAGCCTTCGATACCATAAGCCATCAAACCTAATGCAAACACTTCCTCAGTATGGAATCAAAAACGTTAAACTCTCCTGGTTCACTGATTATCTTTCGACTGATCAGCAGCTGTAAGTTATGGGAAATCTTCATCAAAGACATCGGATATCAAATCAGGAGTACCTCAGGGCTCCATCTTGGGTCCGTTGTTACTCAGTATATTCTTCAATGATATCACTGATGTAATTGAGGGCACCAGGATAGTTGAATATGTTTGTGACACAGTGATCTGTGTTGCTGATAAAGATATGAAAGTTATCAAAACCAAGCTCTCAAAAGATATAGATTCTATAGCTGACTGGTTTGATGAAAATGGGCTGATAATAAAATTGGAAAAAGGCAAGACAGAATCTCTTCTTGTTGGGACTTCGCAAAGGATCGCAAAACAGAGTGAGTCACTTGATGTAATATACCAGGGCTCTAAAATACTGAGCGCCAAACAGTACAAATATCTTGGTATTGAAACAGACAGTACCCTGAATCTGCTACCCACTTTGAGAAGTAATTCAAACGTGTATCGTCCAGATTACGATCACTAGCAAAGATAAGGGATTCTCTCGATCTTACCGCAGCGAAAGCTGTGCATGAATCAATGATTTTGCCAACCTTCACGTATTGCGGAGTACTGCAACTCAAGTTGACTTCAACTTAAGTAAAGAGGCTCTCGTCATTTCATGATCGCTGTTTGAGAATAATCAATGGAATCTCGAAAAATCCCACTGCAATTCAATCAGTCATAAATGCCAAAGACAACAGGGCATGTAAACTTGTGCCTAAATTTTTAGACAATGATATTTGTGAGAACTTTCAAGGCTACTTCGAGTTACAAAAGCACAAAATCAAACAAGAAACAGCCAGTGTCTGATAATGCTTCCGAGTATCAAAACAGAACATGCTAGAAAGTCCTTCCATTTTATGGGTGCAATGATTTACAACGGACTTCCAATCGACCATAGAAAAACTGAATCTTTTAACCAGTACGAACAACTATTAAAGAAAAATTTTAGTTAAAATGTTTTATTTTTTCGAAGGTTTTTTTAAAGGCTTTTTTCTTTTCCTTTAACAGGACACATGTTGATAACAGCATATATAGTTGAAATGTCTATCCTGTAAAAGATTCGTTATCTTATACATATTATTATATTGTTATTATATATTATGCATTATATTATACCGGGTGAGTCAGAAAAAGTGTGGGGTGTTTGTCAATTTTTATTTATGCAGTTTAATTTGTAAATTCGTTTCTTTAAAGTTCATTGCATAGAAGAAAAGCAAACTCAGATATAAAATTGGTTTGGTCGAAATCGGTCTTTTCGTTCCAGAATTACGAGCGATTTTAGTAAAATGGTGTTTCGCAGGATTGCTAAAATAGGCCTTCGATTAGATTCATATTCACGCACGTGTGACATTCTAAACCATGACAATCATATTGTTTCTCTACCGAAAACTTTGGAACAAGGCATGCATTGTGTTGAGCACAAAAGGAAAAACTAATGTTGCTTATGTTATATCCCTGGGGGACTAGACATTTAATTGTCATTGTTAGCAAGCTGAAAGTTCTTCTACTATCGATACTTTCAACTATTAGTATGTATCTTTCCTGTAATATATATTGCCCATTTTAATATTCTTTTTTTTCTAGATTGTAAATTGTAAATATGTATTAAAGTAGGCCTTAATTAGCTGTAAATTAGCTATTCTATTTCTTGCCTACTGTAAATAAATTATTGATGATGATGATGATGATCACAAAATCGTAAATAAAGAAGGAAAGAAATGACCGATATTAACAAACTAAATTTCTATAGCTAATTCAATCTTTCTTTTGCAATATAAACTGAAACACTCCCGATTTGACTTGTTTTTGACCAGACTATGGCTTGTTAAACGCCCCATGATACCACTCCAAACTACCCCTAGAAGATCGTTAGTAAACTATCTTAAATCTCGACACAAAGAAGCTCTAGAAATGAGTCAGGAAGGTCTTATCGCATAGTAGACTTGTCTAACAAAGTATCTTTTAGATAAATTGCCACACCAACCCCTATGGCGGTCACGTTCGCACCTTTTGATAGTATATCCATCGATATTCTATAATCAATACTTTTGTCAAGCTTTGTCTCATTTAAAGCCAAAATGTGAATCCTTAATTCTTTTACAAGCATCCGTATTTCATCAATGTGAAGTAGAAGGCTATTTACATTAAAAGATGAAAAAGTCATGCACTTTCTATGCCCGAGTGTAGTTACGTTATTTATTGTAGGTTGTATTTGGGAAGCTGTGAAAGGAACATTCTGCACTGACGGAGAGGTCCCTCTCTTGCCACTTTCATGCGAAGGCCTATTTTCAATTTCGAGATTTATTTCATTCCAAAACCATTTACAACGATTTGTACGTCAGGGTGGGTCAGAGTCCTAGTGCGTCAGAGTGCGTCAGAGTGCTATTAATGTCGTACGCTTTTAAAGGTAATGATACACCCATCGGCTGAAAACTTTCAAAGCCTTGACTAGTTTACACTACAAAGTGCCAGTAAGAGGGCATGAAAGGTTTAAAGGAAGTATACGGTAATTTGGGTTGCAGGCTGCACGAAACCAAC
>REGM01000096.1:172353-215787 GCA_004194415.1 Aurelia aurita
GGGGGGGGGGGCATACTTACACAAATGACCTCTCAGCTCACTCTTTACGTCTGCTAAAAATTTATAATCTATTTGGCTTTCATCAGTTAATGGAAAGCCTTTCTCGGGGACACTGAGAACTACCACTTTAGTAGATCATATAGCCACGGCAAACAAATCTAACATGGTTAATTCTTGTGTGCATGAATCATGCCTTAGCGATCATTACTTGGTCTATTGCGCAAGAAAATATCGTGGTGCTTGCAAATTACAGCATAAAAATATTTCTACTAGTCAACTGAAATTTTTGATCAAACTGAGTTTACTAACGATCTTCTAGGGGTAGTCTGGAGTGGTATCATGCGTAATACAGACGATATAAATGTTGTCGTGAACAACTGGACTAGTATGTTCTCTCTTATTCTTGAGAAAGACACCCCAATAAATAATGTGTACAGTTATTTTTAAGACATTATATCAGGATTACCCCAAGGATCAGTGTTCTGCCAACCTTCACGTATTGCGGAGTACTGCAACTCAAGTTGACTTCAACTTAAGTAAAGAGACTCTCGTCATTTCATGATCGCTGTTTGAGAATAATCAATGAAAACTCGAAAACTCCCACTGCAATTCAATCAGTCATAAATGCCAAAAACACCAGGGCATGTAAATTTGTACGTAAATCTTTAGACAATGATATTTGCGAGAACTTTCAAGGCTACTTCGAGTTACACAAGCACAAATCAAACAAGAAACAGCCAGTGTCTGATAATGCTTCCGAGTATTAAAACAGAATATGCTAGAAAGTCCTTCTATTTTATGGGTGCAATAATTTACAACGGACTTCCAATCGACCTTAGAAAAACTGAATCTTTTAACCAGTACGAACAACTATTAAAGAAACATTTTAGTTAAAATGTTTTATTTTTTCGAACTATTAAATAATCATTGTAATTACTGCTGGGTTTTATTAGGTTCTTTTTAAAGGTTTTTTTCTTTTCCTTTAACAGGGCACATGTTGATAACAGCATATATAGTTGAAATGTCTATCCTGTAAAAGATTCGTTATCTTATACATATTATTATATTGTTATTATATATTATGCATTATATTATACCGGGTGAGTCAGAAAAAGTGTGGGGTGTTTGTCAATTTTTATTTATGCAGTTTAATTTGTAAATTCGTTTCTTTAAAGTTCATTGCATAGAAGAAAAGCAAACTCAGATATGAAATTGGTTTGGTCGAAATTGGTCTTTCCGTTCCAGCATTACGAGCGATTTTAGTAAAATGGTGTTTCGCAGGATTGCTAAAATAGGCCTTCGATTAGATTCATATTCACGCACGTGTGACCTTCTAAACCATGACAATCATATCGTTTCTCTACCAAAAACTTGGAACGAGGCATGCATTGTGTTAGAGCACAAAAGGAAAAATTAATGTTGCTTATTTTAATTGTCATTGTTAGCAAGCTGAAAGTTCTTCTACTATCGATACTTTTCACCAAAATGGCTATATAACAAAATCGTAAATAAAGAAGGAAAGAAATGACCGATTTTAACAAACTAAACTTTTATAGCTAATTTAATCTTTCTTTCGCAATATAAACTGAAACACTCCCGATTTGACTTGTTTTTGACCAGAATATGGCTCGTTAAACGCCCCGCGTTTTTTCTGACTCACCCGGTATATAAATGATGCTAAATTCGAAAATAGTTTAACGTCGTGGAAGGAAAATTATATAAATTGCTGCTATGTTTCGAAAAGTTCTTACAGATGTCATAACCCAGACAACACAGGTCTATCACGATTGAAGATCCTGTAATCAAACCGCCATAGTAATTAAAACAAGCGTCAATTACTTTCCACCAGCCCTATGAGATATCGTCATCATAATCCGATTTCAATTGGCTATTTAATGTATCAATGAAAAATGATGATGGAAAATCTCAGTAAGACCTGTAAATTGTTAAAACGGTTGTGATAAGTTCCCTTGCTGATTAGCGAAGCTCTCCTATTGCACTTAGGTTCGAAAGGGAAACATCGACGTATTCTGCCTGGCAACTGCTCAGTACATAACTTTTGTGTGTTAGCATTGCCATATATCATGATACTTGAAGCTCTGATTTTCGAAAAACTGCAAAATTCTGACAGAATTCGGGTGACTTATTAAAGCTTGGGTGCTGGAAATATTGTTGCAGTGAAAATATTTGCTCAACTGGGCGACTGAAAAATGGTATTTTCAACAATATATTGGCCGTTTTCTAAGTCGATTGAATAATCGAGAGAACCATCAAGAGAAGGGTGGGCTAACGTAAATTTAGATAGATCTTAGCTATCCGGAAGCATGTTTTCTCGTGTGAACGCTTATACCTTTTTATGTAGATATAGATATATAGGCTTCCTATTTGTAAAATTTTGATTGTCTGTGAAGGCGCTGTCCGCGTTTTGGTTTTGATCCAGGGAAAATTCTATACTACGGACAACGAAAATGCGGACTGTTGATTTAGCTTTATCCGCGTGTTTGCGTTGTCCGCGTTTTAGACCTGGCTGTTATGAAAGGAATTCGTCGTCAAAAGAGAAATTAGTCGCCTCCCAGAGATTCAGTAGCTAGCAGAAGAGCTGTAACAAACCTTTCAAGAAAATGGGTATTTCAACAAACATTTTGAATAAACAAGTTGAATAGAAATCTAAAAAGCGTAACGTACACTGACAATGAACATGAATCATGGTGAAATTCCAAATCAAAGTATAGGGTTTAGCTTTTGATAAACGGTTGCTGATGGGTTCCTGAGGCTCTTTTAAATTTTACGCTAGCCTGTTTCATAGTTGCCATTAGGTTTCGAAAAATAGACTTTTCTCCGTTACCAGAAATACATGGACAATTTTGGTCAGATATAACGGTAGACGTTAGTTTCAACTGCTATGATATGGATTCTGTGCAAATTATAGGATTTTAAGACTATGCAGATTATCATGCTATACGACCAGGCGAGTATAAAGAAATGTAAGTGGTTTGCTAAACTGTATAGTCATGTATCCACCAATTTCTATTAGCTCCTGCTTATTTTTATAAGAAAGGCTTACCTTGGATAAGAAATTTATTTCATCAAAGTCGGTCGTACCGCCCGGGGGGGGGGGCACTTTACCAGATTTTGGTTGGGGACGTGCCATCGAAGCTCCAAAAACATACCCGTTCCTTATACCAATTTTTCGAAAATGTATACCCGACCTTATACCAAATTTTCGAAAAAGTATACCCGACTTTATACCAAATTTTTCAAAAATGCCCTATTTATTTGTACTTTATACCAAAATCACGAAAATCGATACCGTTCCTTATACCAAAATCGTGAAAATCGATACCGTTCCTTATACCAAAATAGTGAAAATCGATACCCTTCCCGATGGCACGTCCCCAGTACCAAAAATATACATAGTGCCCCCCCCCCGGGTCGTACCGTTCTAATTGTATTTATGCAATTTTGCTTTGAAGCTTCTGTAACTGCTTGAGGTTGTTTAAAGCTTCTCATTCAAAATAATGAAAATGAGCAGAGCCATGTCAAGGGATAGACTGATTACATGAGTCTCAGTTTTCTGCATTGAATTGAATGATATTATGGCTTCAAACTGAGACTCATGACAATACAGCTTCAAAACAGAGACTAAAATGGCCTAATGCGCCGCATTTAGGGCGCATCCAATCAAGTCTCGACTTTCTTAATAAGGTTAGACTACGTGCCTATTCTTAGCGTTTGATTGGCTGATTAGATCGAAGTTCGACTTTTCGAAGCTAAGCGACGTTCGAAGTGACGTTCGAAGCGACGTTCGACTTTTCTTCGACGTTCAAAGGATAGAAGAAATTCGATTTTTTCTTCAGAGTTTAGTCTCTGTTTAGAATCTGTTTGGTTGTGAGTCCTTGTATGAGCGAAAATAAAAACATCAGATTAAAAACATTGAGCGAATACAAGGAATCACGTCGTCAGTCTAGTCAAGGGAGGAAAAATAAAGACAAATTTGTATCTCATGGATTGCATTTTTAAGTTCCCTGAAGATGAATAATAAAATTTTCACCATTCTTAAGTTGAAAGATGGACTGGATTTGATGGTAAATGGCAAAATTTATTCAAAAACAATTTTCAGGTAAAGTTTTCCAGAGCTCTAGAAGGGTATGACTGATTTTAATGAAGTGAATGTCTACATCTGCGTTAGCACGTTTACTACAGAGTGGTCGGTAATTCAATGAATCAATGCTTGATGGATGATTGTACGATTCTGCATTCGCCAATAGTTTATTTTGGGACACCAAGTATATAAGAAAAAAAAATAGTAATATCAGTTTTAAAGCTTTCGTTAGGCCTTTTTGGAATATTTTTTGTCTACGTTTGCTGCTTTGTCATGTCTTTACCTGATAGACAAGTTTCAACTAGTCTGTGTCATTGGACTCAATGAAATGTGAATCTTTTCTAACCTTGAAATAGGACCTATCTTCTCATTCTTTGCCTCCGATTACACCAAATATGCTACATTTTCTTACTAGTCGATACTTTTAATACTGGTGGGGGTCATCTCTTCGTAAAAAGTACTTTCTTTAGTTGTTCTTTTACATGCCAGTTCAAACGCGTGACCCGAATTAAATAATTTGCCAAGGATCTATAAATGTATGGTTGACAATTTTCTTTATCGACGTGATCTTTTTTCTTTAATTTAAGCGAAGTGGATGGAGCACAACTGTCAAATTTCTTGCCCGCAATCCACTGACGGAATGGTTAACAAATATTGAGCTCTAGCCAGTTGACAAGATGCGCAAATGACCTGACGTGATTACTTTTAGCATGAAATCTGTCCTTCCAACCCATTATTTGCATGCAGAACATTTACAGTTGTAATCCCACTTTTCGTAATATCCACATTTCGAAATTGGGAATCTCCTTGAGGAGCTATCTGGCGCTTAGCTTTCCACCAGAAGACAATGTTACTTACAGGTCGACGCAAAATCGTTAGCTGTCGACATACCACCAGTGGGTTAAAGAAAGAGTTTAGCAATCCCAAGAACCAGCAGCAATATAAGGCTAAACCACTGAAATAGGTAGTTTTGCCAATTATGCTATTGCAAAATGTCATGAAAATCACTGGAGCAAAGCATGTCACAAATGTAATTAAGATTATCGCTGTTGCCTTGGTGACTTTGGATTCACTCTTGAATTCTCTACTGTTTGAATTAGAAGAAGATATTTGTCCTTATTTGCAGACTGTTTCTCAATTCTTTTCACTTCTTTGAAAATTTTCGCATATATGATAATTGTTCCAACAAAGAGAATGAAAGCAATTGGTCCAAGGATTCCACTAAAGAGTTGGTTGTTCTTTGTTATCATGAGAACTGCTGTAAAACAAATTGACAATACCCAAGAGGTTACATTAAGAAGCACCACCATCTGCGTTGTGAACTTTTCGTGATACCAAAATGGGTAAAATATTGCCAAATACCTCTCAAAACTTTGGAGAGCAATGGACAGGAATGATTTCAAACTAAATATATACGCAAGGGGTGTGGTTATCACTGTGATGGGGCATGGGTCTTGACCTCGAATCACATAATTAGATACAATAGGAAAGGAAAGATATGTCCAACTTGTAAGAAAATCGGATATTGCCATGTTCGCGATGATGAAGTATGTGGGCGTGTGAAGCACTCTTTCCTTGATGATAGCAATGACTATTGCAAGATTTATTGTTAATGCTGGTATCATTAGTAGACTGTATATTACTGAAATTAGCACATATGTTACGTGGTATGCATTGTCATTCACGTAATGATGTCCCATATATTGGCAAGTGAGATTCATTGCTTCTCCGTTGGCAAGGATCTCTCTCTGTTCATTGAAGCTACGAATCACAATATTGATAGTAATTTATGACTTGGAAATGCTCTCTAAGAAGATGTGACTTCAGTTTCTCATAACATATCTGTATCAAAGCCTCAAAATCATCGACCTGTTTTGCCTTTATCCTCTACAAACTGTACCTGCCTATTTGACTTAATTAAAGAAAAGGCACAATAGTATTCAAAGTTGTGTGAAATTACGCTCGCGAAAGCGCTAACCTATTGGCTTATTTTTTAAGCTATTGCAAATCTCACAGGTAATTTTCAATGCGACAGAGTCTTTCTATTGAAGTGAACTGTGTTGTTGTAGTGGAGATTGTGCGTTTTATTCATTTTCCAAAATGAATTAAATGCGAAATTTCATTCGTCATGGAAGTATTATGAAGCAAGTTTTGACAAACCTATAGATTTCTCCTACCTTTAAAAGTTGTCGGAAAAGAATCTACCAATCGAATATGAATAAGCAGAGGTAGATTTTCTGTTACGTAAAGTAAAGCTTGCTATAGCAGGAGTTGGTTGTTCCGTGGCCGTTTCTGGTTCAAATTATTTGTTTTTCGTTTGCTGAGTTAATGAATTTGCATTCTATTCAGTTTACAAATGAAAACAATTTTAACATCGCTTCTCATTGAAGTTATAGAATGCTTTCAGACAAATTCAATGTGTGTTCCACGTTTTGTTACGCAGAGCCAAGCTTATGCATGTATGTTGCTCTCGCGCAACCTGCAACCCAAATTACCGTATACTTCCTTTAAACCTTTCATGCCCTCTTACTGGCAGTTTTTAATGTAAACTAGTCAAGGCTTTGAAAGTTTTCAGCAGATGGGTGTATCATTACCTTTAAATGCGTACGACATTTATAGCACTCTGACGCACTCTGACGCACTAGGACGCTGACCCACCCTGACGTACAATTCGTTGTAAATTGTTTTGGAATGAAATAAATCTCGAAATTGAAAATAGCCCTTCACATGAAAGTGGCAAGAGAGGGACCTCTCCGTCAGTGCTGAATGCTCCTTCCACAGCTTCCTAAAGGCAAGATCAAGAGCCCTTCTCGTTTAATAGATCATATAGCCACGGCAAACAAATCTAGCATAGTCTAGTTTTTTCTAGTACGAATCGTGCCTTAGCGATCATTATTTGGTTTATTGTGTGAGAAAATATCGTGGTGCTTGCAAGAAACAGCATAAACATATTTCTGCTAGGCAAATGACAAATTTTGATCAAGCCAAATTTGTTAGCGATCTGCTAGGAGCAGACTGGAGTGGTATTGTGCGGAATGCAGACGATGTCGTCAACAACTGGACTAAGATGTTCTCTCTTATTCTTGACAAACACGCCAAAGATAAATTATGTGCTCAGTTCTTTTCAATATATTGTATCAGAAGTACCTCAAGGATCAGTGTTAGGTCCTGTTCTTTTCAATTTCTATATAAATGATCTTTTATTTTTCATAAATCAAGCGACCATGTACAATTATGCCGATGATAATACGTTGGCTTACTTTTCCAAGTCCTTGCCGGATCTTGTCAAGTTTTTTTGGAAAAAAGAAGCAGCCAACGCTTTATCTTGGCTCAACCACAATGAGATGATTGCTAACCCTGACAAATTCCATGTACTCTTTGTTAAAAAAGATGAGACAAACATTTCTCGCATAAATCTTGATCTCCAGGGACATACTATCAAATCTGAAGAAACTTTCAAACTCTTAGATGTAACACTGGATTATAAATTGAACTGACCCACATATCTAACCTTTGCTGAAAAAAAGTGTTGGTTCAAAGTTTTGTATACTCGAATTTTAACTACTTTCCTATAGTTTGCTACTTTTCATCTTCAAAATTAGTGCTTAAAATCGAAAGAATACAGGAACGTGCGTTGAGAATCCTGTATAATGATCATAAAAGTTCCTTTAGTGAACTACTTCTCAAATAAAAAAATGCACAAGGACATACTTTTATCAAACTCGTCACAGGACACTTTTTATCGAATTCTTTTAAGACAATGAAAAATCTGATACCATCAATTATGCATTACATCTTGAGTTCTAGGACTTCAAATTATTATTTTTTTTTTATAAATCAATACCAAATGCTACATTACCTACACTATACGATACTAAAATACAGGAAAAGATACTACAATATTACAAATGCTACAATACTGAATTACTACAATACTACGATATTACGATGTTACAGCATTACTACAAGGACATAGAACAAGACAGGACGATACCACAGAGGGTGTGTTCGGGCACATCTCCTCTTCAGCCAACACAGGAACAGTACATAGATAACACAATTTGGGTGAATGTGATGCGAACACTGGTATTGAAGATTTCGGTTTGTGAAAGTGAAAGTGCGCTGATTTTTGTTCAATCAGCGATGTAAATATATATATATGTATAAGGTTAGACAATAAGAGTGCTCGCATCATATTCACTTAAGCCCATAAAGGGTACATAAATACAAATTAATTCAAATTAACATAAATTCAAATTATTCATCTCGAAATGCGAACAACTTAAATCATTTTCGGCCGAACCAAGTTACCTTTGGCTCTAACAGCCTTGAAGCCATGGGACCTCAGATCTGGAATTGTTTACCAAATAAATTAAGATCAGCTGAAAACCTAAATAGTTTTAACAAAATGATAAGATGGTCTCTTCTTGTAATGTAATGCTTGTCAACATAAGAATCTGTACATTTTGTTTAGTATTTTAGTCTATTTACATTTGGAAATTTAATTAATTAATTAATTTATTTATTACAATATTCGATGTAAATTAGTTAACTTATTTATTCCGGGTGTCCCAAATAAAAGGTAACAGATCAGGGCTAGCAATGCCAATTCAACTCCAGTCAATTCGCAATAACTTTTAAGCTAATTCTGAAAAGTTAACTTGAACATAGATACCTTGCTGGTTGATATTTGTGCTTCCAAAGTTGAAATATTTGAAATATTCTGGAACATTGCTAGAGTTGTTCCCGTTTTTAAAAGTGGTCAACCTGATGACAGATCTAACTGCTGACCCAAGACAATATTGGACACGACCCCCTGAAAAGCAATCCATTTGGACCGATTGGGTTACCGTGCATAAAAAAGTTAAAATAAAAATAGACATAGAAATAGACATAGAAATAGAAATAAGAGGCAAAATAGTTTCTAGGCGATTTCAGGGAGTTCTCGGGAAGGAATTTATGTAAAAAATTGAACGAGATATCTAGGAAGTGATTTCCTCCTCGTTTTCGGCTAACGAAACTCACTGACAAATTGGTCAATTCGCTAGGAAACCACTTCCCTTCTCTGTCTAATTCGCTCAAAAGTTCGCTCGCTTAAATGGATACTGGTATCACAACAGAAACGAAAATTTTGCAGATATTAAACTCGTCCTGTTTTCTAATCGCTTTTTCTGTTCGCATTAATTCCATGTTCCATTTGTGTAGGGTCTGCAGAGCTAAAATTAGCAAGCTCGTGGTAAAATAGGTAATGTGAAAAATGTAAATACATTTCGTGAAAATCATGGTTCACAGATTTTCTCTTGCCACAAATGTTTGAAGTACCCAACCTGATTTTGTGAATGTGGATGTAACAATTCATGATCCACCATGTTCTTGCCATTAACACTACCAATTTTACCCACAACTTGCCCATTTTCCCCCTACAGATCCTATGAGACCCTATCTTTATATAAACATGATTTATTAAAGGAAACATTTTCTTACAGGGCGTTGAGGGAAAGTACATCACACTGAAAGAGCGACGAGACAAAGATCAACCAATATCTTTTGTTGTCGACAAATCTTTAGGTAACTATTATAGCATAGCCCCAAATGTTAAAGTAAAGTTCTGTAAATGGATGCTACATCTATCTTTGGGCTGAATGACTGGAAAGGAACCTTAGGTGATTTGCTTCAATTCTACCGTGAATTTTTTTGATATCTTCATTATTTTCAAAGTGTTAGCATTGTTTACACCGGGTGAGTCAGAAAAAAACGCATTCCATTTGAAAAAGGCTACCTTTTCCTAAATATAAAAGCAATAATATATTTTAATAGTTTACTGAATATACAACATGTTCAATTAATCTTAGAATTTTTCCTTTTTTTAAATCTGTCACTCCACTCCGATTTTATCAAAATTTTTAACGGCACGATTATAGCAAGGCAAAGTTATAAGGACTTCACACATTTGGAAATTCGTTAAACAGAGAATACTTGATAAATTGGAATGAATCAAAGTTTGATCGATAGCCGAAAGGTTGAAGTGTTTTTGTTGTTGTGATTTTTGTATATTTTGCTGAGCATTGGAAATATAGGTAAAACTAAATTTATAAAAATTTCTTTACTTCGAAATGCGTGAAAATGGGCCTTATAAGAAAAAGAATTATGAATGAGATTACAAGGAGTCTCCTCATTTAGAGTAATATGCAAATAAATTTCCTTTCCCTAGCGGGTTAAAAAGTGATTTTTAGAAAAGTATTAGTTCATAAACGTTGCTGCTTTTATAAAAATTCGATTCTTAACTCTTGAGGGGGATAAAATTTGTTTGAGCGAGGAGATTGTTTATAATTTTGATCGAGAGTTTAGGCTTCTTTCACGCATTTCGAAGTAACAGATTTTTCGTTAAGTAGATTCGACCTTTATTTTCAATGCTCAGAAAAGTAGAACAAATCACAAAAAATACTAAACTTTTTTCACCTATCAACCAAACTTTGATTTATTAAAACTTATAGTTGTTTATGTAGTTATTATTTAGCTGCATATTGTTATATCTTTGTTTGACCATGGGTTGGTCATTGACTTTTGCTCCCCATGGTATCGTCACTGTAGTGTTTTGGTAAAGTAATCTATATGTAGGGTTTTAAGTAGCTTGTTGTTGTAAAATTTTTAATTGAATATAAAAAAACTCATTAAAATTTATCAAATATTCTCTGTATTACGAATTTTCAAACGTGTGAAGATCTTTTTTGGCGCACCCGGTATATATTATATATGTATAACAAAATTGCATAATTTTATGGAACTGATTTGTTATTTTGCTAGACTGTTTCTTGGTTAGTTGACCTTGATAGCGAGTCTTTGGTGCTAAGTGCTGGGATCAAAGAAGTAGCTGGATTCGCTAATCGCATCCATGACTCCTTATCATGACACTGTTGTAGAGAGGTGGGGCTCGTACCGCTGCGCTCTCATCTGTTCCCACTGCAAAGTCCAAGGATTAAACCAAATCGCCACAACACCTTCATCGCGATAAAACCTCGAGATTGCATTAAGAGCCATGGTCGTCATTTAATATTTTGCACCACTTTTGTCCTAAGGGAGCGAAATAGTTCATCAACTCAAAGCAGGCACTGTTTATTGTCCGTAGCCTACGATACTTCCAATCGATTACAATTCTGTTGACTGTTAATTTCAATGGCATTTGTGATTTTGATGGTTTTCTGTTTTTTTTCTCAAGGCCAGTTTTTATCACAAATCTTGAAAGTCTGTCTTTAGCTGCATGATTGGAATATATGTGTACAATTGGTAATTATATCGTTTTGCTCCAAGACTTTTTGCTGGCTTTGTAGCAGGTAGCTTATCTGAGACTACGTTCACAAGATGCCAGCACAATTTTGAAACGGCATAAAATTGTTACTGATAGGCCTCCCGTTGACACGAAAATGGCACATTTTTGCTGGCACGATTTGAAAACGGCAGAATTTGAAAACGGAACTCTAACCGGCACAGTTTGAAAACGGCATCCTGTGAACGCTCGAAAACGACGAAAACGGAACAGTTTTTGACTCTTTCGAAACGAGGCTAATCGACTCTTTAGGCGCAGATAGATTTCTTTGTCGTCAACATCCAGCTTCTTGTCGCAGAGCTTTGAAAACAGATTGGTAATGTCGAATTTTCTATCATTTTCAAAATGTGCCGGTATCGTCTGAACACTAACTAAAATTCTGGTACCGTCACATTTTTTGCCGTTTTCAAAACGTGCCGGCATCGTGTGAACGTAGTCTGAGTCTGTATTTCAACCACATCGTAAAGTGGTTATGATTAGAACATAGGCTAGCCGTAATTTTTTTCCAACACCCATTAATTTTTTCTTCCGTCATAAAATCACGGTGTATTTCCTCTTACAGACATCAGTTACCAAGAACTGGTTCATCGAATCTTGCCAATTTGCTCATATTATTCAACCATATGCAGGTTTATTGACAGTAAGTATTTCAAGTTAAATTTGAATGTCTTTTGTTAGAAATATCTGTGTTTGTACTACATTGCTTCCTAGGTACAACTTTCATGATACTAATAATAATTTCAATAAAAATACGACTTGTACGAAGAATATGAATAGATACAACGTTTCGAGCATAACTCTTCATCAGGTATAAAACTAATAGGAGAAGCGAGCGTAGAACTATAAATTCGAAGGGTAATTTCGAATAATGGATAGAGAGAAATTAATAGAACGCCAACAGACTAAGGTGCAGAATGTGACGTAGAATACACCATGATAGTAAATGGAATATTTGCAGTTTGCAGTCGCCCACTGCTATTTTGACTACAATTCTTCACATCCAACAAACTGCAAAGATTCCATTCCATATTCACAATTCCGCCGATTGCGCCGCCTCTGCTCCCAACAAGAAGATTTTGAAGCGAAAACCCAAGAAATGTCAACCTTCTTCAGCAACAGCAACTACCCTACCACAGTTACCACATCTGCCTTGGAAAGAGTTTCCCCTTTGACACAAGAAGCTTCTTTAATTCCTGCAAACAAACAAAACACAAACGAACGCATTCCAATAACTCTCACCTTCCACCCGCTCATTGAACAAGTCAAACACATCATATACAACAATTTCAACCTACTCACAGATGATGATGAAACTGCCGACATTTTCCAATCTCCTCTCCTCCCCTTATGGCATACAGACGTGACAAAAATATCAGAGACATGCTCGTCCGCACAAAATTGCCATCCACAACCGAATAATCTGGAACAACACCCTGCAACCATCCGAAATGCCGTACATGCACCCACATCAATCCTTCAACAACAATCATCAATAACAACAATTCCTTCCACATCAAAGCCAATTTCACGTGTTCGTCCACTAGCTTGATATACTGCATCAGCTGCAAACAATGCGACATGTTGTATGTTGGTGAAACTTCACGACAGCTTAACGCCCGTTTTGGAGAACATCTTCGCAACGTGGAAAAGAAAGTTCATTTGCAAGAATCCCGCAAAGACGACCCTGACTCCACCGTATCCCAGCACTTCAACACTGACAGCCATTCCATTGCAGACATGACAATATCTGGTCTTTCCTTCGCACCTTTGGACGCTATTAAACGCAAAACTTTAGAGAAACGAATCATTTTTAAACTTGGAACTCTTATCCCAGCAGGACTTAACAAACAATTTTCTTATCTCTCGTAGTATCGTAACTAGCGCTCCATCTTTCTCTTTTTCTTTTCTTCCCCTTTTTTTACCTTATTATTTTATTCATTTACTATCATGGTGTATTCTACCTCACATTCTGCACCTTAGTCTGTTGGCATTCTATTAATTTCTCTCTATCCATTATTCGAAATTACCCTTCGAATTTATAGTTCTACGCTCGCTTCTCCTATTAGTTTTATACCTGATGAAGAGTTAAGCCTCGGTCAAACGATCCAACATTTCACCCAATATTTCACCCAACATCGTGTTGGATGAAATGTTATACATTATTCCGGACGATGAAGTCATTGCTTTAAGGCAGAAGTATAAGGAAATTTTGGTCGTGATTTTAGGCATATTTTGAAGGTTTCCTAGAGGGGCTTCTCGAGAAAACCCCTCATAATTTTAGAACGGAGTGGCCGATTTCAGTCAGGTAAATTTTATGATCGATTTGAACATGTCCACTACTAAATGATATATTTGCCAACATTATTTCCTTGATATGTAGGGAGCAATGGCCTGTCAAACAGGGATTTTTTTATTGATTCGCCCGGTAAATATTGCTAGTTGTTGCTACCAGTTTTTGTTTTGTGGTGGAACTCCCCCAAGGCTCGCACCCTCAACCTTCTGCACAGAAGGCGAGCACGCTACCACCTAAATGATCGAGGAAATCTAAGGGCTTCACCATGTGCATAGACAATGCTGCTTGTTATGGCATGAAATTTGCAACAGAACTTTGCACACAGATATAAGATCTTTCGGGAAAAGTTGATGGAGGAAAATTTAATTTTTTATTAATTGGCTATGGTGGGTATAATCTTTCAGACCTGAAAATTTAGGGTTCAAGACAAATTCATGACAGTAAAAGGCATATAGTAATGAGCTTTGGTGCTTTATTACTTAGAACGGACTAGTTTAGTGTGTGGTGTTTCTCAGTTAGTATCATACTTATGTTGTGTAATCAACCATTCCATTGATTTGGTTATGAAAAGTTCATTTTAACAGGCTGAAAGCACATGCAAGTAATTTTTTGAAGTGACTAGAAGGTTCTTGCTATTGATATCAATCAATGAAATTTAATTTTTTAGATGGCAGCAGATTTGAAAGTGGTCTTGTTAGCCACGCATTATGTGCAGCAATGCGATCAATGCTCAAGGTAGGAATGATTACATGCGAATGCAGTAAAAACCTGCATATAAAAACCATCACTTTTTGAGCTTAGCCTAGGACTACGTTCACACAATGCCGTCACATTTTGAAAACGGTGAAAACTGTGACGGTAGCAAAATTTTAGCAGTGTTCACACGATACCGGCACAATTTGATAATGGTAGGAAATTTGACGGTAAAAAACTTATTGCAATCTCCCCAAGAATTTTATGCCAAAGAAATGTACATACACCTTAAGAATCGATCAGCCTCGTTTTGAAAGCGTTTAAAAATGTTCTGTTTTCATCGTTTTCGAGTGTTCACACTATGCCGTTTTCAAAATGTGCCAGTTAGAGTTTCGTTTTCAAAATCTACTTTTTTCAAAATGTGCCGGCGAAAAATGTGCTGTTCTCGTGTGAACGGGAGGCCTAGCCGTCACATTTTTCACTGTGTTCAAATTGTGCCGGTATCGTGTGAATGCAGTCTAAGAAAGGTTCTTAATTCTTGGGTATGAAATATAGAAATGGTTCAATTAAGAGGGCATGTACAATTTGAAAACCATGTCAATGGCATGATTTTTGCGATCTGGTTCTTAAAAATTGTTGTTCTGATGTGCGGGTTTTTACTGTATTCCCTTAGAAATGGTTTTTCTGAAAAACTTTACCGATCTCAATGCGATTTTCATAGAACTATATTTTTTAAGAACGGTTTTGGAAGTCTTTAAGCTACCAGATGTCCCCAAAAATGTACTACCTTTTGAAAATTCGCAAAATCTCTTTATTGCACCAATGATTAAATTTTCTTTCCGATCTTCTTGCCAATAATCAGATTATTTCCAAAGGAGAAAGAAATGTACTAACTTGTGAAAATCCGCAAAATTTCTTTATTACACCAATGATTAAATTTTCTTTCCGATCTTCTTGCCAATAATCAGATTATTTCCAAAGGAGAAAGAAATGTACTAACTTGTGAAAATTCGCAAAATTTCTTTATTACACCAATGATTAAATTTTCTTTCCGATCTTCTTGCCAATAATCAGATTATTTCCAAAGGAGAAAGAAATGTACTAACTTGTGAAAATTCGCAAAATTTCTTTATTACACCAATGATTAAATTTTCTTTCCGATCTTCTTGCCAATAATCAGATTATTTCCAAAGGAGAAAGAAATGTACTAACTTGTGAAAATTCGCAAAATTTCTTTATTACACCAATGATTAAATTTTCTTTCCGATCTTCTTGCCAATAATCAGATTATTTCCAAAGGAGAAAGAAATGTACTAACTTGTGAAAATTCGCAAAATTTCTTTATTACACCAATGATTAAATTTTCTTTCCGATCTTCTTGCCAATAATCAGATTATTTCCAAAGGAGAAAGAATGTGTGTCCTCGTTGATGGAGGGTTATGAAATACCGGATGTCCCAAAAAAAGTTCTCTTGAAAAATCACCAAAATTCGATTACAGGGCCAATCTTTAAGTTTCTTTTTCGGCAAGTAGATCAAAGACCAAATTATTTTCCCAGGTATAGTTCATTTTGTGATTGGTTTTAAAATGAACAAATTTAGCTCTTTTTTGGCCGCCTGGTTTTGTAAGCATACTGCCAAAAGCATTTATGATTGCTAGACTAAGTTCTTTTTGTACATTAAGCTTCTAGTTTGGTAATAAATGTCAGAAAAAAACACTAACTATCATTGTCGACTTGAAGGATAATGGGAAATCTCAAAATAATGGCTCTTAGACAAGATTTATGATTTTGAATAAAGAATATAGCTCAGAATAATGTTTTTCAACCTGTCATTTTATACCCTTTAAGTAAAGAAAACCAACATTTTATCATCTTAAAATACATTTGGATCATTGGCAAAATAGATCCAAAAAACAATTTATGATAGGTTTGATAATCGAGTTTTGGTGATTTTTCAAACGGGAGTACTTCTTTTGGGACACCCGGTGACTTTCTGGAAAGACTTATTGTTGAAACATACTATTTAAAGGGAATAGGCATAGTTAAAGCAGGCGTGGACCCCAGGTGTCTCGGAAGTATTTGATAATCTTGGAAGATGCAGTTTCATTATGTTACTAAAGAAAAATGGGCGTGTAGGCGTTTTCCTTTCACTGTGGCTATTTTCTGAAACAGACATTGTAGTTCTTGCCTAAGAGCCACATATGTTTTCTGTTTCTATCGTGATAGTATGCATCCATTTTTGCAATTTCTGACCAAAGGAGGGATGTTTTCGATGGGGGTGTTAATCTGATACTCATATGCCCCTTTTCGCAAGACAGTTAAAACGAAGTAGCACTATCAAGAATCATATGGTAACCCAAATCTGTCGAAAATAACAGCCTTGGCTACAAAAAATAACTTGATCTTTTGTCAGCTTGTCCAAAAAAGAAATTTGGAAATTGGTCTTGTACTGAGTGAGTCAATAAAAACAATCCCCATTTGAAAGGCCACTGCTGCCTGGATATCAAGACGGTAATATTGGCAAATATATTATTCAATAGTGAACATCTTCAAATATGTTCTAAAATTTACCTGACTGAAATTGGCCACTCCATTCTGACATTATGAGGGATTTTCTCGAGAAAGCCCCTTCAAGAAACCTTCAAAACAGACCTAAAATCACTACCAAATATTCCAAATATTTCTGCCTTACAGCAATGACTTGAACACGTTTTAGCACGTGTTATCCTCTTGGGAGAATGAAATCGTCCGGAATATATGTATTTTGCTCCTAGGGACGACACTTTCGTCCTCCCAAAGGGATAGCATGTGCTATTGTATGCACAAGTCATCGCTGTAAGGCAGAAATATTAGGGAAACTTGGTCGTGATTTTATGCCGTTTTTGAAGGTTTCTTCAAGGGGCTTTCTCGAGAAAATCCCTCATTTTCAGAACGGAGTGGCCGATTTCAATCAGGTAAATTTTAAAATATATTTGAACATGTCCACAATTAAATGATATATTTTCCAATATTATTGCTTTGATATCCAGGGAGCTTTGCCCTTTCCATCGGGGATTGTTTTTATTGACTCACCCGGTAGTCGAATGTTATTGATTGTCAAACACTTTTTAGGAAACCTGCTATAAGATATCTTTCTTGCCGTACTACCTTATCAATTCAATCACTAACCTTCAGACCTTAATTCTAGGAATATTTCATCTTTGTCACTCAGTTGGAACACCAGTTCAGATCGGTAAGTTGATTTCGCATATTCTTCGCAAATTTCAGCTGAAAGATTGTTTTCAAGGGCTTCGCCATTAAACTTTCGACCGCTTTCTCGAACCGGAGTAGCTTCCTGGAATTGTTTAGGTTGTTCAGCAGATTTATGAGAAGATTACAATTTCCGTAACACAAGAAAGGAAATCAATGAGTTTAGAAATGTGTTATTTATAACCTCGACATAGCCTTATCCCTTGAAACTGTCAAAATGCTCTGTTGTAGTTATATTTTTACTAAACCCACATACTTGTTCAAAGTTGTGTAAAAACACTGACGCATTGTAGTTGCAAACAACCATATAATGGAAGCAAATCGTAATAATGGATACTTGCACCTTAAAAAGTTGTTTAGCCATGTTTTGTTATTCCTGTTTCCTTATTGCAACGTGCTGCTAAGCGCCTACTTTCATATGCTACTCTTCAGAACATCCATCTTCAGAATAACCATCCATTCAAAACTGTACAAATATATTTTAACTGTGGACCCTTTCAGAGTATAACTACCATATCAGCTATTTGTGGTATAAAGCCGGTAATGAAATTATGAGCCATTTTATTTTACTAACCAGTTTATTCTATCATAAAAGACGCCAAAACAGTAAAGCAAATCTATATCTGAATGTGGATCATGTTACTTTCGGTCAAACTATTTTACCGTTGAAACTTGTGCAAAAGGAAATGTTCGCCTATTAGTTATAGAATGTGAAAATGATGTATTTCTAGCTGTTTTGAAAAAGCAGACTTTTTGCTAATTTAGTTCCTATTTTATCATCATTTAGAAGATTAACATGCTTTTGCTATCTGGGCGAAAATCTTGGTCTCGATGTTTGCTTATATGTTGTGGTCAGGAGAAACTGCACAGCACAATTTTGTAAATTATTTTCTTTTCTAGGTATGTGAAATTATTTTTGTGAGCAACTTTTGCAGAATTATAACGCAACATATGTGGGCAGGGATTCTAGTAGAATCTTTCCGACACAAATTTATTTTAAAAGTTTTTGGGTGAAATATTGAATTATCCCCACAGAATCTTCTATCGTTGCAAAAGATGTGGTTTTATGTGCAACAATGCACGAAAACTATGGAAATATTGGCCAACGTAGCAATGCTTGTTCAAAGAGTAAGTAATTTTTCCTTGTTTGCAACATTTAATGTAAGTCTTAAAGTATTAATGTTTTCAAAAATCCTTCTCTCCAGAAATTTATTAATTACTCGGGAACCAATCGGTCTATCGAAATTCTGTAAAAACGATGATATTAACAGTATTCTTTGCAATCGAAACATGTGTTAAGCGCCCTTGTTTGCTTTCCCAGGTTTGGAGAAAGCACATTTAAGAATATGTTATAGGCTTCAGGAGAACTTCTTCATCCACTCCTGCTAATCTAAAGATGTTAATCAAATTTTTTTGCCACTGACACTGTATGTTCGCGAAAACAATTGCCAAAGTTGAAGGTAAAAGCTCGGCTAGATTTTCCGCAATAAAATTCTAAAATTTGGTAGCCTACTCGACAACAAACACCAGAAAAATTGGTCAGTCGATTGTCGATAGGCAAATGTGTAAGACTCTGAGAAGCTTTTGCAAGCATGTATGAAATGGTTCAGCATTCCTTCGAGAAATCTTTCAAATCTTTGGATAAGCAATGAAGTATTTTATTTGCTCCCCAGGGGGAGGGAAGAGAAAGCAATTGCGGTATGGATTGAAAATATTTCTATGCATTTTGATCTTTCGTCACTTTGGGACTAAATCAAGATATCAAATAGCAAATTTGCAAGAAAAATGTTAGATTCTCAATCTCGAAAGAATGCTGAATTGTTTCACACATGCTTGCAAGCACTTCACAAATTCTTTCGCATTTGCCTATCGATAATTGATTGACCAGTTTGTCTAGTGTTTGTTTTCGAGTAGGCTTCCAGACTTTATAAAATTTTATTGCGGCAAATCTAGCCAAGCTTTTGCCTTAATATTTTGCACGTGCCTCCGTGAACATGCAGTGTATTAAAATCATTTGATTAGCAGAGTGGATAATGAAGTTCTTCTGAAACCTATAAAATATTTAAAATGAGCTTTCTCCAAACCCAAGAAAGCAAACGATTGCACTTAATACATCTTGCGATTGCTAAGAATATTGTTGATGCTATAATTTGTACAGAATTTTGATAGAATGATTTGTTCCCGAGTAATCAATAAATTTCTGGAGAGAAGGATTTATGAAAACCGGCTTTCCGTGCTCATTAGAGGGGAAAGTAGAGTTACTTTAAGTAGTAACAGGGAACAGACGATATGGGATGATTGACGAAAAGTGTGTTATAATCGCGAAACACGCTTCTTCCTGTCAATAAAGCATTTTCTAAACTCATTTCAAAACCTTTTTTAGTAAGTTACAGTTTCCAAATTGAATCAAGATGTGTTAATTCCACTCAAAAATATTGCACATCTTCAAAGGCGCTGACAAAATTTCACATTGACGAAAAATATTGTTGATGTTTTTACTGCCGTAATTCTAATCATTTCCAACGCATTTCCAACTTTGGAATGAACGAAGCTTAAGGAATCTTTAGCCTTAATGTAACTGTAGCATTGCATTAAACATCAATAGATATTGGAGGCAAGAGATGCTACTTCAATTTTATTTTATTTTGTTTTTTTTATATAATCCAATAAAAAGTTACAATACATATTACTAACTACACTACTTACAAAATACTGTACGATACTACTAGAACGATACCCCGGGGAGAAATAAACTGTGACTACCCCGTGGCCATTACATAGAAGTGAAAAAAGAAACAGATATAAACTACTAAAGTCTGTCTCAATTTTCTAATCTGCGAGAACGCTTTAAGACTGACCATAATAAGTAAATATTGAAAGCTAGTAGATCCTACACGAACTGTACATATAGTGACTTAATTTCAAAATCTTAATTTCAAATTAATTTCAAGTTTCAAATTTCAAATTCTTGTAATATTTTATGCTTTATAATTATATCAGTTATATGGAAATTATGTAATGCGCCTTTGAGCCCTGTTGATAAATGGCGCAATATAAATGCCTTTTATGATACCGGGTGAGTCAGAAAAAACACTCCCCGTTTGAAAGGCCACTACTCTCTGGATATCGAGGCAATAATATTGGTAAATATATTGTTTAGTAGTGGACATGTTCAAATAAATTCTAAATTTTACCAGACTGAAATCGGTGACTCCCTTCTGAAATTAGGAGGGATTTTCTCAAGAAAGCCCCTCCAAGAAACCTTCAAAAACGGCATGAAATCACGACCAAATTTTCGTCATATTTCTGTCTAAATAGCAATGACTTGTGCATGCTTTTGCACGTTTTATCCCTTTGGGAGGATGAAAGTGCCATCCCTGGAAACATAACAACAATATTCTCGGAGATTTTATCCTCCCAAGAGGATAACACGTGCTAAAGCATGTGCAAGTGTGCAAGTCATTGCTGTAAGGCAGAAATATTTGGAAAATTTGCTCGCGATTTTAGGCCTGTTTTGAAGGTTTCTTGAAGAGGCTTTCTCGAGAAAATCGCTCACAATTTCAAAACGGAGAGGCCGATTTCAGTCAGGTAAATTTTAAATCATATTTGAACATGTCAACCATTACATAATGTATTTGTCAATATTATCGTTTTTATATCCAGGGAGCAGTGGCCTTTCAAACGGGGATTATTTTTTCTGACTCACCCGGTATTTATTATATTAAACTGTGCACGTATTTATAAATTTGAGATTGATTATTATTGTCTTGTTTTTCAGGGTAATCTAAGAGGTGGTGCAATACTCACATTGCTTCATGAGAAAACAGAAGGTTTCATTGGGTGAGGCTAATTTGTTTCCAAACTGAAATTGCGAATCTCGATACGTTATTTTCGAAAAACTTCGTACCGAATGGTGTATCTTGAGATGCTCATGATCGATTCAAACAAAATGAAATTCAAAATTTATACAGTGTGACGCAAAAAATGTGCCTCTCCTCCCCTGTTCGAAAAATCATTGCAGCAAACATTCTTGCGTTATGATAATAAAGTTTGATTTTTTTGTACCGGGTGTCCCAAAAAAGTACTCCTGTTTGGAAAATCACCAAAATTTGACTACAAGCCCGATTACAAATTTAGATTTTAGCAAGTAGATCAAGGACCATATATTTTCCCAGATATAGCTGATCTTGTAATAGATTTAAAAATTAGCAAGTTTTGCTTTTTCTAGTGCTACCTGGTTTTGAATCATACTGCAAAAAGTCATTGATGATCAATGCACGTTAAACTTTTAATTTGGTCATAAATGACAGAAAAAAACGCAAACTAGCTTTAGAGACTTAAAAGGATAATAGAAAATCGGGAAATTTTGGCTCTTAGGCAAGATTGACTATTTTTCTAAAAAAAATTATAGCTCAAAATAGGGTTTTTCAATGTATCATTTTTTAACCTTTAAGTCCTAAAAACAAAAAATTTATCATCTTTGAATATTTTTAGATCATTGACAAAGCAAACAAAAAAGAAACTGTTATCATAGGTTTGATACTCGAGTTTGGTGACAGGAGTACCTTTTTTGGGACGCCGTGTAGGTAAAAGAGTGCAGTGTTTTCACAGCCAAAAATGGTTCTAAAGGCAATCAAATCTTTCAGATCTTTTGAGATTCCTGTAAAATCCTTTTGAGAATTTATATAGCTAATAAAATGATCAAATAGAACTGAAACTGAAGATGAGATTGATATCTCATTTATTGCTCTAAAATATGGATGCATTTCTGTCAAGTTGCATTTCTTTTCATTTCATTTTCATTTTTAATTATTTACCCAGGGTAATACATTCAGTTATAAAAGAATAAACTGATTTACAATGTGCCCTGCTAAAAACCTAAACTAATAACAATTTATGTTGCTATGATTAAATTATAAGCTATAGAATAAGCGTAAAAAAGAAAATCTCAATTCTAAGAAAGGAAAATTGACCAAACTCTATGTTCGATGTGTGATATTCATTTTTGAATATCTCTATTACTTTTCAAAAACGTTTTTAGCCTGTTTTTGAAAATCGCCAGCGATTGGGCGGTTTTAATTTCAGAGCTCAATTGATTCCAAACAGTCACTCCGCGATATGAAAAGCTACGTTGCCCATTTGATGTTTTACATAGTGGGATCCTAAGATCTGTTTCAGTATTGCGTAGGACCCGATTCCTTGAATCAGACAGTTTGTGAAACATGTCCTGCATATAAGGAGGTGCTAGTTCATGAAGGGATTTATNGAGTTTGGTGACAGGAGTACCTTTTTTGGGACGCCGTGTAGGTAAAAGAGTGCAGTGTTTTCACAGCCAAAAATGGTTCTAAAGGCAATCAAATCTTTCAGATCTTTTGAGATTCCTGTAAAATCCTTTTGAGAATTTATATAGCTAATAAAATGATCAAATAGAACTGAAACTGAAGATGAGATTGATATCTCATTTATTGCTCTAAAATATGGATGCATTTCTGTCAAGTTGCATTTCTTTTGTTTCGAAATATCTTTGATCAAACGTTTCAGGCCATTTTCCTGCTGTTCTGCAAGGCTGATGTTTTGAATCTTTCAAATTTACCCTGAGACATTTATTTTGATAATTACAAAAAAAAACACAAAAAATACTTCAGTCTTTCGGCAAATCAATTTTTATTGTTATAGCGCAAGTACGTTTGCCGCAATGATTGTTCAAAAATGGGGAAATTTTTTAAATCACCCTGTATTCAAGCATATAGCTTGTTGCAAATATGTAAAATCGACGCTTATGGGAAGGTGCTTTTCTTTGTCAAAAGTTGAATCCTTGATTTGACATTGTGGGTTTAAGACTTTCGGTAAATTTTAATTTTAGTGGGCATTTAATCGGTAAGAATTGATCTTGTTATTGGAAATTAACGCTGTTTAAAATTAAAGTGAGCTTTTAAAGTTTGCATTTATTCAAATCGCTTTTTAAAAGCATTTAGCGTTCATTTTTATGCACCTTGATTAACCGACGCATTAATTGACTCGACTTGTATTTCTTTTGTTTTGGTGAAATATCATGTTTCTACAAGATGTTGATGTCCTTTATTCCCGATGTGTGTCTGATAATTTGGGACCTTGAAAGTTGGTCAGGGAGCGCAGCAAACGTTTTTGCTGTTCAGTTTAAGTTTAATGTAGTCCAAGTTGTCGACATTGTTCTATCTCAGTTTTAAAATCACATTGTGCATGTAAACATTTGCTGGATGTCAAAATTTATAAATTATATATATGTTAATTTCTAGTAGCGATTATCAGCTAAAACATTTCGGATTTAGGTGCGCCTCTAAATATCTGTCTTAATTAGCTCTCTTCGTTTTTTCCACACTAATTAAGAATATTTTTATCTTGTTTTTTTCAGAGATTCAAAAGTAAGAGACTTGACGCTGTATCTTGCCCAAGCGGTATGTATCTCAATTTTGTTCATATGAAGTTTAGCAAATTGTTCAGCTGTTAGTTCATAATCATTTGCTGAAACACAGAAGTCAACTGATATTTGCATAAGCTGCTCAATTGGAGAATGTTAAGTAAGACCAATTTTTCGAGATGTTGACTAGCTAAGCAGAGGCTAGTGTAAATGGCTAAATCTTTAAAAAGGCCAGTGTAAATGGCTATTACATCGTTCTTTTGATTGAATGGCTTGAAAGAAACTTGAGCTACTTTGCTATAATTCTACCGTTGGATTTTTCTGAAATCTTCAATATGTTCGAAATTACAGCGTATTTTATATTTCAACTCGTTTTAGCACGTGACCTCGTCAAATTTCTAAATCGTAAACCAGAAGAGTGAAATACTTGTGCTTGATAACATATTGTAGACATTCATAAACTATGGTTTTCTTGAAAAATTTTCCTTGTTTCCTCAAAAGTTTAGAAATTGCAATGTTTATAATTTTTTTTCAAAACTTTTCTTGAATTCTTACAAAAAGAGAAAAACCTTCTAATTCTGAAAATATCGAAGATTTAAAAAAATCCAACAAGATTATAGGAAGGTAGCTTTTCAAACCATTCTGTCCAAAGAAAATAGTAGTAGCCATTTAAACCAGCAGTTTAAAGATTTGACGCCTATCCCGACTAGTTGGCGAGCAGTAACAGGTTGCACCATATGGATGATGGTAGGAGTTAATCTACTGGACTGGTCTCAAAAATGGTTGCTTTAATCTGTCGATTAAAAATCTAGCTTTGAGCTAGAGAGACTAGACTAGGTTGCGGTATTAAAAGGGTCTTTGCAACCTGGCATGCTTTGTGAATTCGTCCGTTTGTGGTCTCTTTTTTGTCGCCATTTTAATGCTCCACTAAACTGACCAACAGCAAAGAGATGGCAATTGCGAGGTATATGCCAGTTGCAAAGGCCTCTTAGATACCAAGTTTTATTTTTGTCGCATTGCAATAGGAATGTATTCGTTTTAAATATTTCGTCAGGTCACAAGAAAAGGCTGATCATTGTCTTTGCTACAACTACCCCCCGTTTGAATGGCTACTGTTCCCCGGATGTCCAAGGAATAATATTGTCAAATGTCTTGTTGGCAAATGTAGTAAATTAGGTTCAGAAATTGACCAGACTTAAATTGGTTACTTCTTGCTGGAGTTACACGAGAATCTTCGAAGAAAGCACCTTCAAAAACCTTAAATGCTCGCAAAGGAGACGTCATTTTCGTTCTCTTAAGAGGCTAACAAGTACTAAAGCGTCTTCAAGTCATCAGTGTAAGGCTGAATTCTAAGGAAATCTAATCGTAATTTTCGGCTGTTTTTGACGTTTCTTGAAGCCATCTTTTCGAGAAGAACCCTCACATTTTCAGGAAAAGTGGTCGATTTCTGTCTGCCAAAGTTTCAACTCTTAATTGAACGTGTCCCCTGACAAATAGCATATGTTCCAAATAACACCATTTCTTTGCACCAGCTCTTTCTTTTTCATTTGTGTCTATGGACCCGTATCTATTCAGACGGGGCTTGTTTTGTTTCTATTCACCCGGTATGATACTTGAGTTAAGACAATGTAGCCTTTGGGCTTAAGTTACTCATTATAATCCATATTTCTCATGACGTTGACACTGTTAAGATTTGTGAAATGGGTAAATGACTGACCATCCTTTGTTGACCAAATTCCATATTTTACCTTCCTAGGCCTGTGCACCTTATTTTGAAATGCTTGAACAATGGATTTACAAAGGGATCATCGAGGACCCTTATGGAGAGGTGTGTTTTATTTGATTTCAAAATAACTCAGTATCTTTATTGACAAGAGTAAAAAACGAATCCCGTTTGTTACATCATCCCTTAATGAAAAACTCGTCCTTCAATATGTTCATCCTAATTTCTAGATGTGGCTTGCATCTTGCCTTTCATGTTAAAGGTAATGTGTGCATGTAAGTACAGCGGCTTTGCGGGGGGCATGCCTATTTCACGTGATATTTTCATGTGATCACTTTAGCGGAAGAGCTTACGAGGTGACCAGGTGTAATACAAGGAGACTGATTACTTACTTGCGGTTTTGCAGAGCTGAACCCAAAGGACTGACTGTAAACATTTGATTCTTCGACAATTTGTGACCCTTTCATCTTCAAACAACCAACGGTAGAAACAATGCTATGCTCGATCTGTTAACGTTGCTTTGCCAAAATCGACGAGGCTTGAGGACGGCAGAGGGCCTAGCCATGTTTCATGTTGTCGCTCTGAACAGCCGAACACGGCTCTGAAATTGTGGCTTCATAAAGTCTAACAGCCACTGAAGCAAATAGATATTTCGGATATAGATACTTTAATAATCACGCACTCTGTAAAAATCTTTCTTTCAAATTCAGCAGCTCTCGATCTCGATCTTCCGTTCACTAGCTCAGTACCACACACATAGAGGCTTCACAGCAGGCAGCCATGTTGACAAATTTCAATCTTAGTTTGCACGTGATATGCTAGCGATCTGCATGTGATCAGTTAGATTCTACCAATCACAGTGCGCTCTTCGAGGCTCTTCGTCAGCATTGCATCAGCATATTTTGACAGAATGTATACGCGGCTGTACTTACATGGACACATTGCCTTTAACTTACATGCCCTTTTACAAAATTAGATAGTTCAAAAGAGTAATCTTGACAAATATTAAAACTTTGATTTTATTATCGAATACATGATTAATTAAACGACAATATAATAAATACATGATTAAAGTACCATAAAATAGCGTAGATGTAAAAAACACGACGTTTCGAGCATGTACTCGTTATCAAGTGACTCGAAATCAATCGAGCCGAGTAAAGAGAAGGAAAGATTCGATCGATAGGAAAGAACGTAAGATGCGACGTGACGTAACCAAAAGAAAATAGGAGGGAGTAAGAATGGAGTGAGAAAGAACCTATTGTAGATAAGTGAATTGTTTATTTAGTTCATTAGGATAAAGAGTTTTTAGTTTGAAAATTAAGCGTTTCTCCAAAGTCTTGCGTTTGTTGCTGTCTTGAGGCGCATACAATAAACCCAGAATGGACATGTCGGCAGTTNTTTTGCTTTTAAAAACAGCATGTTCGTGTGCTTATTTCATAGGTTTAGGTCTACCTGACAATTGCTACCTATCCTTTTTCTACTCACTATCGTAAGGTAGAATAGATGAGCAATTTTATGCAACTTTTTGCAAATTTCCTATAGATTCCTATAGAAATTTTCTGAAGGTTTACCCCAAAACAAGATGGCGTCGTGTTTTCAACGCTGCTGTGACGTCATGCCGTCTGTATGAATAAAATAGCGTAGATGTAAAAAACACGACGTTTCGAGCATGTACTCGTTATCAAGTGACTCGAAATCAATCGAGCCGAGTAAAGAGAAGGAAAGATTCGATCGATAGGAAAGAACGTAAGATGCGACGTGACGTAACCAAAAGAAAATAGGAGGGAGTAAGAATGGAGTGAGAAAGAACCTATTGTAGATAAGTGAATTGTTTATTTAGTTCCATTAGGATAAAGAGTTTTTAGTTTGAAAATTAAGCGTTTCTCCAAAGTCTTGCGTTTGTTGCTGTCTTGAGGCGCATACAATAAACCCAGAATGGACATGTCGGCAGTTGAATGGTTGGTTGAGTTGTAGTGTTTTGAGATGGACTCCCTCGTCAGAACCAACCTCAAAACTGCACAACAGCCTGGTACTTTCCCTTGCCAACATCACCTCTGTCAGACCTGCACCCACGTCAACCAATCGACCACTATCACTAATCAAAACCGATCCTTCAACATCAGATCTAACTTTACCTGCTCTTCATCCTGTGTCATTTATTGCATCGTCTGCACCAAATGTCAATCTTTTTATATCGGCGAAACCTCCCGACAGATCAACAACCGTTTTGGTGAACATATGAGGAATGTTAAGCACAAAACCCACCTTCAAGAAGACCACGAAAACGATCCTGATATTAACACCTCAAAACACTACAACTCAACCAACCATTCAACTGCCGACATGTCCATTCTGGGTTTATTGTATGCGCCTCAAGACAGCAACAAACGCAAGACTTTGGAGAAACGCTTAATTTTCAACCTAAAAACTCTTTATCCTAATGGACTAAATAAACAATTCACTTATCTACAATAGGTTCTTNGCACCAAATGTCAATCTTTTTATATCGGCGAAACCTCCCGACAGATCAACAACCGTTTTGGTGAACATATGAGGAATGTTAAGCACAAAACCCACCTTCAAGAAGACCACGAAAACGATCCTGATATTAACACCTCAAAACACTACAACTCAACCAACCATTCAACTGCTGACATGTCCATTCTGGGTTTATTGTATGCGCCTCAAGACAGCAACAAACGCAAGACTTTGGAGAAACGCTTAATTTTCAACCTAAAAACGCTTTATCCTAATGGACTAAATAAACAATTCACTTATCTACAATAGGTTCTTTCTCACTCCATTCTTACTTCCTCCTATTTTCTTTTGGTTACGTCACGTCGCATCTTACGTTCTTTCCTATCGATCGAATCTTTCCTTTTCTTTACTCGGCTCGATTGATTTCGAGTCACTTGATAACGAGTACATGCTCGAAACGTCGTGTTTTTTACATCTACGCTATTTTATGGTACTTTAATCATTTATTTATTATATTGTCGTTTAATTTTGATTGTACCACACGCAACAAACATATTTTTATTGAATTACACATGATTAATTAGTTGTAAACCTTTTTAGTGATGTTTATATTTATTGATGTACATGTATGTTTGATTCTTTTAGTTCCTCGTTGCTGAGCATGAATCCATTCAGAAAGAAAGGGTCACTGAAGATTACAATGATGTATATCTTTTCATTAATAACCGTCCTCTCTTTAAGTTAATGATGTGTGCAACTCCTATCAACCTTTTTTAAATTGAGCATTCGATGCTACGTAGTACACAATTTGGACGTTGATGTGAGCTATAAGTACTTGAAGTATCACATTATGCAAGATACATTTTGCATCTTACAGAACATGGGCGGACATCCACCGCTACAATCTGTATTGTCTTGCAAAGTATAAGCAACTTTTATGCAGAAGAGGGCTATTTTTCGCACCTTTGTTCAAGGCAGAGCCACTGAGTTTCATAATCTTTAGAAACGTTAGCCTTCAGGCATATCTAGATGGAAATTTGATGGACAGAATTTATAAATCAATAGAAAACGGTTTAATCGTAGCCTGTGTTCCAGACCACCCAAACGAGAGAATGGTCTGTGTAAGTTAGCGCTATATCTTGTTTTAAGCAATACAATCACTTTCCTGCCGTTCCTTCATTCAATTTGTGAATGTCATGCCATCGAAACATATTTCATGCCATCGAAAATCCGATCTATGTACCATAGTATAAACGTATTGAAGTAAAATAAAAGTTTGAACATAATTTTTCAATGGCGTTTTGATCTGGGTAAAAGCCTTGGCTGTCTTAGCTTCTGTATTTTGATCATTCCACAGATTTACCCGTCTGTACGAGAAAACATTTTTGGCCGCATGCGGTTTTTAGAAACGGAACATAAAGGTCAGTTATGCTTATCTGTAGTATCTGTATTACGGAGCTGTCTAACGCTGGTTTCAGATAACCTTTGAAACAGGCTTGTAACATACTGAGAAACTTCATGCTTTATGGATCTCTAGACCATTTTCAATGTTTCTGTTTCTATGAGATCATTGACCGTTTGCCATCCCAGTTGCTTGATGATACCTGGTGCAGAAATTTTGTAGGAGTTATTAGTCACGATTCTAGCTGCTCGATTTTGGAGCTTCTGAGGCTTGCTTAGTGTTGTGGTGCCACAAACGGCAACAGAAGCGGAAATATGGCTCAGCAATACTTCTTGTACACTTGCAAAGCCAGAATCTGAATAATGATATCTTATCATTCATTTTGTGTCATTGGATAATTCCTTGTTTTGAAAGATTGGAAGTTATTTATCTTTTCTAATTGCTTTCAAATTGATTTTCCTTAATTCGTCTTACATATTGGGATCAACACTATACTATTGTCAGAGATAGAATTCCTGTCTTTTTGGAACGGGTAAGTTAACTATATCTCATATAATTTTACGTTAATTCTTAGAGGGATCAGTATGCCTGGCTTAGTATGCCGCCTGGTCAAGCTACCCTAGTGTCTTCTGAACAAAGCAGAACATGACAGCTTTCTGGCGCGTCATCCAAAGAACTTTAAACTTTTCTGTGAAGAGAGAAACATAGAAAACTGCTGGGATGAGTGTTACGTTTTAATCTTTAAAGATCTTGAAATGTGATCTTAATGTACAATTTATTATTATCTTTTTACCGAGTTAAAGAATATCAACTTCTATCTTTTGTAATATCTTGTTTTACTTGATAAAGGATGATCAATATTCAGCATTCGTGTGCAGTGTTTGATCAATTTTATTATCAAATTGCATTGCATTAATTTAGATATGGATTTAGAGATCAAAATTGTTTTAGTTCATTCCTGAACCATGTTAATTCCATGTTCTCCTGCGAGGACAAACATGGCTGATATAGCACAGTTAGTTAAAATGTCCATTATTTCCGACATTGAGCATTTGTCATGCTTTAAGTAGAGCTCCTCTGTTCTTAACTCGAAGCGTCCATGAAATTGTGCCATACTCGTTTGTTTTGTATACTTAACAAGCAAAACCTAGCTGTAATCTCAATATCAACATATGGGTTTTTTCGAAAAGAGTATGGAAAAACCTAGGGCCACTTATCTTAGGGTCACTTATTTATAAAAAAAATAGTCAGTTTCAGTACTGTCCTTTAATCTGGATGTTTCACAGCAGGCAGCTCAACAAAAAGATTAACAAAATACAGGTAAGGGCTCTGAGAATTACTTACAAGGATGCCGAACCTACTTATAGTGCGCTATTAGAGAAGGACTGTGCCGTTACTATTCATACAAAGAACTTGCAATTACTTATGACGGAAATGTATAAAACTAAAACTGGGTTAAACCCTTCGTTTATGCAGGAAATCTTTTGTGAAAATACAATTCACTACAATTTACGTAATAATAACGAATTTACGCAACCCAGAGTGAGATCTGTCAGCAACAGGACAGAAAGCGTCCGATTTAAAGGCCCGCAGCTGTGGCAAATGTTACCACCAACAATACGGAATTCAGAATCCCTTTGTCAGTTTAAAACAAAGATAATAAATTGGTACGGAGAAAATTGTCCATGTAGATTATGCCGCATTTTTATACCGAATTTAGGCTTTTTATGATAAATAGTTTTAGATATCTGCTTTTTACTTTATACTTTTGATGACATGTAAATATTTTATCCATTTTTCTCTTTTGTAATATTTGTATTTTAAAGTTTTTAAAGTTGGAATTAATTAGCTATATAATTTAGCTATTCTGTTACAGCAATCCAACGTTAAATAAATTGATAATAATAATAATACTTTCCTAAGATTTCTGCATGATGCATGATTGTCCATCAGTTGATTCCTACATGATGCTTCACAGACAAAATTTACTTTGTTTAACAGGTAGCAGAAAATATTCTCCGAACAGGCAAATATTTGAATGTCATCAGGCAGTGTGGTAAGTGTAGTATGAATGTTGTACTGGTCTTGTCTTTGAACGCGTGTGATTATGGTTTCGTCCTTGCTTTTAGGCAAAGAGCACATCAATGTTAGACCATTTAGCAATTAAAAATCCAATTCGAAAGGTTTGAGTGATCGGCGTATTTTATATATTCGAAAACTCGTCAAATTTGTACAAAATGTAGAACGATGTATCTCAACCAAAACTCTTATACATAACATTCTCGTTTAGAAGCTTCGAGTGTTTTTATTTACATGCTGATCAGTTATCTTTACACTTGTGAATTTTATATCAATTTAATCTATTTTTATTATTCATTGCTTTTTATAATCAACTCAACTTTTAATCTGCCAGCCCACCTTTGTAAAAGAAATTAAACTGAGTAAAGTGAGATATCTCTGAGCTTCTTACAGTTTAGAAATACTGCAAAGGTCCTGATTGTTTCTTGACATCTACTTGAGTCTTCAAGAAATCGTTAATTCTAATATAGCATTAGTGTAACTTTCTCTGTAGTTCTCCCAGTGACTGAAGTTTTGCCTCCCAGTATTTTTCTTTTGCTGATACTGGGTGAGTTTAAAATGTATAGACATTTTAAAGCCCGTAGCTCGCAAACCTTTTTTTCAAATTCCTATAAACGAATAATACCTGTGTAGCTAAAATAAGAACTTAGCTAGCATACCTAAAATCCTTGATCAGATTTGCTAGCACTCATCTCTCATGTCTAGACGGATAGAGTTTGATTATAATTATGTGGGGCTAAATCGTTAGCTAATTGGATCAAGGATGTTATGCCTGTATTGAAGGATTTTGAGAAGAAGCTTTTTTGTAAAATCGCTTGTATTACGAGAATGATAAGACTGATTTTTACGAACAAAATTTTCTTATCTGAGTTGATATGCTAGCTACACAAGCATTATCAGCTTACAGGAATCTGGTAAATGGTTTGAGAGCTACAGGCTTTTCAAACGTCTATACTTTTTTTTTACTCATCCGGTAGAATTTTCAGTGTTATGCTCCAAATTTCGCAAAAATATTTCAACTTGGTGCACCTTTATCCTTTGAGGTCTTATTCTCCATGCACTTTTTATCCTTCTTGGCTAATTATTTTTTCTGTATAAATAATCATTTGTATCCATTTAACCTTCAGGTGAAACGATGAAATCCCCACACGCTGTAGAACTTGTTTATACATTGAAAGAACGAGAGTAAGTAAAAAGGTTTGATTTTCATGGCATACTTGTATCCGTTTAATTGCTTTTAAAAAGATATTTAACAGTTAAATCACAAGTAGTGATGTCAACAGTTGATCACGTGATATTAGCAAAAACAAATGATGTCATCTTGTATGCCGTTTTGAGTTTACTACTTATACCAACTTTCAAGTCGCTATCCCTGTGATTGAGATGTTCCGAGAGGGGCAAAATGGCGCCCTACTTCCCAAAATTTGATTTATTAAAGAAAAAATTGAGCCCTTTTCAATGGTCAATGGTACCGAATTCACAAGCACTTGCTTGTCTTGTCACAACTTGATTCTATATGACAATTCAGAGTTAACGCCGTAAACAGCTTCCCTGCCTTATTAAGCAGATAGATATAGGACCACAGCTATTGTAATTCCTTTTGAAGATGGAAGTGTTTCCTTATAATAGGCTCTGAAGTTCTTCGGAAAAGAGATACTCCCATAGGGGACATGTATCTGCAGTCCGATATTAAAAAGCGATGTGTCCTTATGAGTTACACATAGCCAATTCATTGTTAGTTCTTTAAATCTTCACACAGTGGGGCTCACGTTAAGGGTTTCAGTTTCGGTTTCAGTTTCATGTATTTAAAATTCTACTACTACATACATTATAAAATAACTACAGAAGTAACATCAATTTATTGAAATATATTATATATTATCAAATTATGATAACAGAGGATTTGTATGTAGGGGAATTTCTTAAAGGAGGGACTCTCTCAGTAGCTAGGCTATCGAGGAGAGAGCACCGACTGTTTAAAGATGACTGACATAATTGTCTAATTCATTCAAAGTTTTTAGCAAATTTACCTAATTGTTGGTGAAGAAGAAGGCTTTAAACTTCTGATTGAAGTTGAATGGGGACCATTTTATAGCATTTATATTTATAACCTTTTAAGATCTGTAATTGTTTTGAAGGAAGAAGGTTTTGAGTTTACGACGAAAACTATAAGTAGATGGTGAATTTTTTTATATCAACAGGTATGTTATTCCAACATTTTGCTCCAAAATAACGCACTGACCTGAGACCATATTGCAGGGTATTTTTATGATTTTAATAAAGATCATTATTGGTAGCTTGCCGTGTACCATATTGATGAACAGATTCATCTAATTCAAAGAAAGAATGAAAACAAGAGGGAGAGATTTTATTGACACAATCATAAAAAAAACTAAGCAATTTGAGCTGAACAAAATCATGCAGCTTTAAAATCTTTAATTCAGAGAAGATTGGGGTGGAAGGAGGAGCAAAGTTTTCAAATGAAATTGCCCTTATAACCCTTTTATGTAACAAAAACACAGGATTGATATAAGCCTCATAAGTAAGTCCCCAAACTAAAATACCATACTGTAGGAAAGGTGAAAATAAAGAATTATAAAGACAAATGAAAACATTGACTGGTAAAAAGTGTCTAACTTTGAAGAACATTCCACAAGTTCTGGCCAGTTTTTTTGAAAGTTCTGTCAAGTGATATTTTCGTGAAAGATTTTCATCTAAAAAAACACCAAGAAATTTGACATAACTCGTTTTTTTGAATGGAAGGTTTCCAATTTTGATACTAACAGTTGCAGGGGGAGAATGCTGAGGTGACTTAAAAATAATAAAGTTAGTTTTATCAATATTCAGTGCCAGTTTGTTAACATCAAGCCACATTTTCACTTTTTTCAATTCTTTGTTAACTGTTTTTTGAAGCAGATCAAGATTGTCAGCTTCATAGTAAATGTTAGTATTGCAAATAAGTAAAAGGCTAGTTTCGATGAAGAGTGAGGTAGATCATTGATGTAAATTAGAAAAAGGAGGGGGCCAAGGACAGAACCCTGAGGGACCCCACATGTAACATTAAGATAACTAGAGTTAGAACCATTCACAGATACATATTGCTTCCTATCTGAAATATACGACTTAAACCAATCAAGAGTAGTTCCTCTAATTCCATAATGTTCAAGTTTCATTAAAAGAATGTTATGATTCACAGTGTCAAATGCCTTTTGCAAATCAAGAAAGATTCCACAACCAAATTTTCTGTTATCTAATGAGTTCTTGATGGCTTCTGTTAGACTAACCAAGGCATGATTAATAGAATGGTTGGCACGAAATCCAAATTGCAAAGTATATAAGATGTCATATTTAGCAAGGAAATTGTAGAGGCGCTCATACATCACCTTTTCTATGATTTTGCTAAAGACAGAGAGAAGTGAAATTGGTCTATAGTTGCCTGCTGTAAGTGGAAAACCTTTTTTGAAGAATGGAATTACTTTGGCTAATTTCATCTTGTCGGGAAATATCTCAGATTGAAATGATTCATTTATAATTTGAGATATTGGAGAAGATATCACAGGAGAAAGCAGCTTTAAAATTTTCATAGGAATACTGTTAGGGCCTAAGGACTATCCAGATTTTAGGAGAGAAATTATGGTAATACGTCAATATATCAAATCTTGAAATCCCTAACCCTGACCCTAACCCGAGCGCTAAACCTAGCCCTGAAACTGAACCTAATCCCAACCCTTCCCCTAACCCCAAAACTAACCCTAACCTCAATTTATTTCAATGTTAACCCTAACCCTAGCCCTAATTTATTTCAAGGTTTTGATATATTGGCGTACTCCCGAAATTATGTCAGATATTTCAATGGGAAAAGAAGGTGCAGTGAAAAAAGAATTTCCAACTCTATCACTCATGAAATTCATGGGTGACTTGTTAGATCTTGGGATATTTTTAGTGATATCATGAGAAACTGTAACAAAGTACTTATTGAAGACATTTGCAATTACAGCTGGATCCGATGTTATGTTACCATTTGAATTTTTAAGTTTATTTATCACATTTATATTGCTTGATTTTCTAATACTTATAACTGATTTAATTCATGACCATAACTGTTTCATGTTGCTACTGTTTTTTTGAAATATGGGTAATATGACATTTGTACATTATTGCAAACATGGCACGAAAACCATACTTTTCAGGGCTAAAATGGCCTAAAAATGACATCCAAACCCCAAAGACAATTGCATCATGGGGAATTTTGAAATTTTGAGTCATTTCTAGGTAATCTCATAATGCTCTGAGCGCGTGCAAAAAGTATCATCTTATAGCAATTTGATGTTATCAATTTGATGTATGTTCTGATTGTTTGTGGTCCTTGAATAGTAATTTTAGCACAGTTTGAAGGTTAACAACAAATATTACTTGATAGAAAAATTAATGGTCTATTTACTGTGTGAATGAATTCAGACAACAAATCAAAACTTTATCTCATCCCAAATCATTTAATGCAATGAAATATCTTATCATAGTACATATTACAGGATATAATTCGCATGGATGCATATTTTTAGTTTGTAAGGTTGAAACAACTACTTGACGTTGGGTTTTTTTTTGCAAGTTTGATAAATTATCTTATTGGCGTGAATTACACCTAAAAATAATGACTTTTTTGGACCAAGGCTCGTACCGAAAAATATGTTTTTTGAGAGTTCCTTAGTGTTTCTGAGCAAAAACTCACTTCAGGTTGTTAGGAAACATGTTGGACTAACAGAAAAAAATAGTGGGACCCGTGGCCTATGCTGGCCTTATATACTTTGTATTCTCTCAAAAATGGGTTTCCTTAAAAATTTCAGATTTTGCACACAGTATATTAAAAAATGTTTGAAAAATTCCAAATTTGGGATTATGAAATTAACTTGGCCTGATAGTATTTCTAAAATGTCGTAACAAGATATAGGAAACGTTTCCACTAGTTATTGGCAAATGCATTTGGACAATATAGACTCTATTTCTCCCACTTTTCACTATCATTCATCTACCAAAATAATGAGTCTGCAGATGCCTGACTTTGAACGGCTATAACGTCGGCTGTGAACATGGTAGCTCATTTTAATTTAAAAGCATATTGCCCTGTATTTAGTCTAGATCACAAATCAACAAAATAAAAAAATTTTAGAGATATTAATTTTTTTTCAACAAAATTCATATTGGAGCCCCATTGTGCTTCATAGATAAAGGTAAGATTGTTTTTGGTAGGAAAGTTGTTTTTTCATCTCTCTGTTCTTCAAGGTATGTTGACCATATAGAGAAGGCGTATGAATATGCAAGTCGCAAATTACTCGATTTGTTGATGACTGAGAAGAAACTTATGGCGAGACTCAGGTTCGTTTATTTCATTTCATCATATTCAGCTGATCGAGGCACGTTAAGGCCGACCTCCATATCAGTGCAACTGCTCTTGTTCGTGGCCAGACATGATCGCAAAGAACTGTCGTGCGCTGAAGAGTAGAAGATTTGTTTTCAAATTTCACAGCGACCATTGCATTCAGCTGAAAGTTTATCGAGTTGGAACCTAAGTCGCGCTCTTCGCTCGGTGATGATCAAATTTATTGAGGTGGAGGTTGATCTTTGGAATGACTATGATCCAAATGTTTAATGTAAGCTTTGAAACTTGTGTGCAAACAAATGCAGTATTTTAAGTTGTGTGCAAACAAATGCAGTATTGCAAACAAATGCAGTATATGGAATAGCCTATTTTCTGATTTAAAATCCACAAACACTATCAACTCGTTTAAACACAAGATTAAAGATAATATTTTCCAAAATATTCAGAGAGAAGAAAATGACGTATATATGTTATACTAAGACCTCACGTCCTCTCTCAGATTCATGATTCGGCCTTACTAAATTATGCATTTTTTATTTTAAGCAACCACCTCTGAGGGGACCATTATGGAAATAAGGTCAATTCGACCTTTTAATGCTACCCTGTCACTACAATTATGGGTGTTTTTTACAAGTATTTATTAATTTTGTATTAAAATTATAATGTATCTATTTTTAGCTTTTAAAACATTGTAAATTTTATATTATTTAGTGGCAAATTGATATATACATGTATAATAATAAAATATACTGCTATTTTTTCAAGAATCTAGTCGCAATTGCAAACTAAGGGATTTCTACGGCCGATTATTCAAAATTCATATAAAATACAGCAAGCTGGAAAAGATGGAATTGGCAACAAAAACTGCTATTAGAAGTTATGCTGGAAAACAGTGATTTATTCTACACGTGTGTTGGATATTCATTTCATAATTCTAAGTATGATAATTCCTTTGATAACAATTCTTGTCTGTTAGTCAGTTAGCCCTTTGGCTCCTCTGTACCTTAGTTGTTTAGCAGTTTCTGTCACATTACATTTCAGGTCAATAAAGCATTACTTCTTACTTGACCAAGGTGATTTTTTTGTCTGCTTCATGGATCTTGCTGAAGATGAAATGCGGAAGAATGCCGATGGTATCCTTATCTTATCTTATCTTATTTAGTAAAATATATTGTAGTCCTTTGGGTTGTCCTAGATTGTTTATTGCTCCAGTAGACTATCTTCTTTACTGAGACCCTTACAGGATACTCTGCTGAAATTAGAGAAAGCGTTGCAAAAATCCTTCTGTAGATTTTTGAAGAGAAAAACAGGGCAACAGTTCTGCAGTTAGAGAATTTGAATCCCGCTCTTGTTGTTGTAGTTGCTCACATTTTTCTCTTCAAAGAATAATTGTTTGGAATGCGAATGAAATTGCTCACTTTTCAATGTCATTCGACTCAAAATATTATTGGGGTTGCATTAAGGTATGTCTTATCACTGAAGTTATTTTAGTAAATATAAATGATTCTCGAATTTTTATCAATCTTATAGCAACGGTTATTTGTCAGTGTTTCTAATGTGTTCATTATCATATCATAACACCGATTCAGTTTTTTGCCTATTTCATCGAGCATGGATGCAAAGTTGAGTTTGTCCGTAGATTAACAAACAGAGTGACCGAATACCGATTTTTGTGATAAACATGCACAACGTATATATGCTGTCCTTTTGAGATCCTTATTACTGTTTTCTTTCTCTAGAAACGTTGGACCAATCTCGTATAGTTTCTTTTTGTCATCACATCTACAAGTTCATTTTAAGAGAGAGAAATTTTGTATTCATCAATATTGAAATGTGAATTCCGGGATCGAATCCTTAACTTACAGCAGACATTGTTCATTCAAGATTAGAGGCTTTACTTGAGCTTGCCCTCAGAACCAGTGCTGCTGTCAGTGATCCATTCAAAGATGACTTGAGGTCAGACAATAGTTGATTTTCTTTTTCTTTTTTCCTATTGAATTGTGAACGCATGACAGCTGGTTTGTAGATTTCCCCAAAAAGTGCCATTCCGCAAGAAAAACTGTATGACCAACTCACAGACAATAAACCACTATAAAGGTGACTTGAGCCACTCTGTTTTGATGCCAGCCAAATATAACCAATCAAATCAATCATAACTAATCAAGATTTCGCATGATTCGCATGGTTAAAATTTGACAGGCATCAAAAATAAGTAGCTGAACCCATTTTAGACTGGCATGTTACTTCCCTAGACGATTCAAGTTGACACTAATTGTTTGAAACTGTCTGGATTTTTAACATTTTAAGAATTCAAATAAACTTCAAATTTTGCAATCCAAGTATTTGTTTTCAGAGAAGATTTTGTACTTTCATTTGGATGGGTTTTGGACGTAATTTCTACTTGATAAACGAGATCACTTTTTATACGATTTTAAAATGTTGCTTTGACGGTTAAACAACAGAAATGAATGAGACTAATAAAATCTGATTGACGCGTATTCGCGATAGCTATCACGACTTTGCAGACCATGACAATGAAGAAATTTTAAAATTCCTTCTGCGTTAGATTCAGTAAATAATGCAACGAGACCATGCTGTTATTGCAAATCTTCCTGAAACAATTGTCGCCTGACTTTCTTTAGAAATCTGTATTGCTGTATTCAGCTTTCTCTCTAAAGTTGCTAGCGGTTTATTTTTTTATTTTTTCACTCTCCCCGTGTTTGGCCATGAACTTTTTCTTGGTCTGTACGAGAACTTCTACAAATTTTGGTTTGAATGGAGAATAGTACTTTTCTCAAGAGTAAACAAAGCTTTGAATTAAAATATAATATAAATTGATCAACGTGATCTCGGCTCTTTTGGTTGCTCCCGAAATTCGTCTTTACAAACCGCGTCGTTATCAGCTGTGTCCTATAGTTACTTGAATTTTGCAAGTTAGGTGAATGGCTCTGAGATCTACGTGACATGTTTCTAATGTGTTTCCTGCAATGTAAACCACACTAAAATATTGATATACCGTTCTATTTTCTTGTTCCAGGTGTAACCTTCTACCGTATGACTTAATCACACAGTTGTTTCGGATTCTATCAGTTACTCACGAGAGAAGTATGTATATTCTATTAATGCTTCAATGCCTGAGTGTAACCACCTCAGATTGTTTCCATCTTTTCTTTATTTCAAGGCAGATTTGCGTTGGGAAGATCTATTATTGATTAGCGCCATTGTACAAGTCTGTGTAGTACTATGATGCAGGGGATTCTGTCTATATGCCGATGGGATGAATAATTTCAGTACAGTGGAGGTTTTCCGCTACTGGAGAGGGATAATTTGAATACTTTTGACAGGAGTACAAAGTAGTGCAAAGGGTGCTGTAGGGGAATTGCTACTGTACTGTGGAGGGGTGACTTCATTACTATCGAGGGATAGCTTTAGCATTGTATGGGGAGGGGTTAACTCCAGAATAGTAAAAGGCGTACAGTAAAGTTGAGAGATAACTGCAGCACTGTGAAGAACTTATCTTTAAGCTACTTCTGAACAACTTTGAACAAGGGCCTCAGGACACTATTTATGCGACCTAAGTTGTGCTTCATTCGTAGGGCCTGGTAGTAAGGAAGTAAGTTTTGCTTACCTTTTCAAATGTTTTAATAAGTGTGTTCTGCAAGTGGGTCTCACAGAGCTACTGGAGTTGGCCTGCACGCGGTATTATATTGAGGAAAACGAGGTAGAAGCAAGAAAAAGACGATCCAATGGACGATTGCGCTAAAGATGGCGGCGAGGAACTTTTCACCAATATGTATTGCGTTCTTATTATGAATCTTTAACGATTCTATAGGGATTCGATTATAGAACGTAATGCATCTTGGTAAAAATTTCCTCGCTGCCATCTTTAGCGTTATCGTCTATTGCAGAAAACAGTTATTGGACACACTTGCGAAGGTAAACAAAGCTTGCTTTCCCACTACTAGGCCATAGGCCATAGAAATGAAGCACCACTTATGCCGCATAAATACCGTCCTACGGTGCTTAAGTTCTTTGAAAAGTACAGTAACAAAGTAGATCAGATTTGATCGAGTTTCAGCTTCTGAAAGAATTATTCCCAACTACTCACTGCCATTAAGCACATGTCAATAATACTGTCATTCGCTCAAGTAAATGCATGCCGTACAGATGTCTCTTGTTTTCCTTAGATGTTAGCCAAGACCCAACTGAGTCACAAATATCAGGTACGAATAATGATGATTTGTTGTTTCGGATATTTTCATTATTTCGACTAGTTTTCCCTAGTGCTTGCTTGGTTTTCATATTTGTCACATGGAAATATATTGAAATGTTATCTCTTCTATTTCAGGTTTAGAAGCATTTTCATTGGATTACGTTGTCAAATGGCCGTTATCGCTTATACTAAGCAAAAAGGTAGTTTCCCAAATTTAAACATTATGTATCCTGCGCCCAACCTCAACAGTCCTCAGCCAAAGGAATGTTGAGGCTGGACGCAAGCTAAACGTTATGTTTCATTGTCCTTGTGATGGACATTTTTACTGTATGATTTTGTCTCGCCAATATGTGATTACACAACGAAGCAGGACATTTCTTGACATTCTGTTATTCATAAAGATTATTGTTTCTCCATGATGATGTATCATAAGCGTCTTGCTACTTCATGCCACAACCTCAAGGGTTCTTTCCTAAAGATCCCCTGCATTGCTACATTGCCATTCAGCAGCCGCAAATTATTTCACCTGCGTTCAAATTTCCAGGGATAAATTGTAATGGAGGCTTTTTATTTTAAACACAATAGAGTAATGTTGTACCGGGTGAGTCAGAAAAAACAATCCCCGTTTGAAAGGCCACTGCTCCCTGAATATCGAGGCAATAAGATTTGTAAATATATTGTTTAATAGTGGACATGTTCAAATAAATTCTAAATTTTACCTGACTGAAATCAGCCACTCCGTTCTGAAATTATGTGGGATTTTCTCAAGAAACCTTAAAAAACGGCATAAAATCACGAGCAAATTTTCCAAATATTTCGGCCTGTTTTGAAGGTTTCTTGAAGGGGCTTTCTCCAGAAAATCGCTCATAATTTCAGAACGGAGTGGCCAATTTCAGTCAGGTAAATTTTGAATTATATTTGAACATGTCAACCATTAAAGAATGTATTTGCCAATATTATCGTTTTAATATCCAGGGAGCAGTGACCTTTCAAATGGGGATTGTTTTTTCTGACTCACCCGGTATGCAAAACGAAATCTGGTTTGATTTTCCAAGGCGGTTTTGTTACTCTGGATCAGAAGTTTTTGGTAAGAAGGAAAAACTGCCTACAAGACGAGCGACCAAGAGAAAACGAACTTCTCGTGACCTTGAAAGGTCTTGCTACTTCGAAAGTCTTTTAGCTACGAAACCACGTTTGAATCATTCCTTTTGGTATATTACTCTCTTTTAGATGAAAGATGTTTTCGGTTCACTTTTTTCTGGGTCACCCGGGTAAATGCAACGAAATAGGAGAAAACGAACTTCTCGTTCAAAATATGCTTTCTCGGTAGATGTGCACTGTTATTTGATTTCGGGAAATAATTCGGTGAGAAAATTATACCTGGTGAGTCACAGCGTTTGCCGTACTGTACTATGATTAATTCCCCGCAAATTGTGTGGTTATGTATGCATGTGCTGATTATTGTCCGTTTATTACAGGCATTAACAAAGTATCAAATGCTATTTCGACATCTCTTCTATGCCAAGCATGTGGAGAGACAGCTTTGCAAGTAAGAGCATTGATTATTTGATCGATTGATTAATTGTTTGATTGATTGACTGAGTAACTGATTGTCAGAACGACTGATCGGTTGATTAATTAATTGACACCTGACACCTGATCATCATCATCATTACTTTATTTAACGTAGGCTACATTAAAATAAGATAGCTAAATTACAGCTAATTTAGGCCTACTTTACAAAATTTACAATTTCTTAAAACAAATCGATTAAAAATGTACAATGTGTATTTACAAGATGTGTTTATCCTGTTAGAAACCCAACTTTCGGGATATATGTTTTGCAGAGCCTACAGTTGCATTTATTACCATTCCAACATCTAATTTGTTTTTTGAAAATAGGAAGGGTGTTTGATTGTTTTATTTCTTGCGGTAAAAGCTGCCACAATTTATTTCCAAGGTAGGCTATGGTCTCAATTCCAAAGGACGTAGTCCGTACCTTTGGAAGTTGAGCGTCAGTGCCATGCCCTAGATTGTAGCTAATATGTCGTTCCATAAAAATATCCTTCATGAAAAGTGGATTTAGATCGGATTTGGTTTT
>REGM01000096.1:215849-321073 GCA_004194415.1 Aurelia aurita
TTCAGTTCAGTTCAGTTCATATTTTAAATTCCACTACTACATACAATTTATCATATAACTACAAAGGATTAAACAACAAGAATATCAACCAACTCTACAGAAAATTAATAGTAATACAATTTAGGAAATTAATAAATATCTAAAAAATAGGAAACTAATAAGATAAATTGTATGGAGGGAATTACTTAAAGGAGGGAACTCTCTCAATAGCTATGCTAATCGAGGAGAGAGCACCCCCTGTGTAAAGGTGTCTCATGTAAATTTGACTTCTTTCTAAAGATTATGACTGAGATGACTGAGAAACTTATCAATGATCAGTTCTAATAATTTAAATCAAAGAGGAAGGCTTTGAGCTTTCGGCGAAACACAACACGAGATGGTGACTTTTTTATATCCACAGGAATGTCATTCCAGAATTTAGCTGCATAGTAACGCACTGATCTAAGACCATATTGAAGGGTATTTTTCTGTGTCAGAAAAATGTCATTTTTGGTGACTTGCCGTGTTCCATATTGATGCACAGATTCCACTAATTCAAAGAAGGAGTGAAAACAAGTAGGCGATATCTTATTTATGCAGTCATATACAAAACTAAGCAATTTCAGCTGAAAAAGATCACGCAGCAAGATGTTTAAGTCTGAGAAGAGAGGTGTAGAAGGTGCAGTAAAATGTTTGAATGAAATTGCTCTCATAACCTTTTTTTGTAACAAGAAAAAAAAGAATATGTAACAAGAATATGTGTAACAAGAATATGTGTAAGCTAGAGGCTATACCGGCCTTATGGTAAGTATTCAGCAGATGTTTTCCCCAAATCTTTATGTATCCTTTTCCCAAAAGCTTTGCCTAGATTCACATTTGCTGATCGTTACGCTGCTTAGGGCATTGGATCAAAGAAATGGGATGTACAAGTTAAACTTTTAAGTATAAATTCAATGATAGATTCACATTACGACTAGTCTGCTTCTATAGGCATGAGAAAAGATTAAGATTCTTGGAACTCATCTCTTACATTTCAGCCTTTTTCTCAAACAGAAACAGTGCCAAATATCTGCCTGACCGGGAAATTTCTGCCCGGATTTTGAGTTTCCAATGTCAGCTATCCACTATATGTTCTTTTGAGCCGTTTGAATTTAATGGGTAGTGCCAGAAGCTAACATTCAGAGCACCTGCTGGGAACTTAAAGACAATTTCGAGTTGAAAATCTATCGATTGTTTAGGTATTTTATTAGAGAAAGCGTAGATTCGTTAGACAGTGCGAATTGTGTTGCGTTTCTCCGGATCAAATGTTGATGTGATTTACCGTTATAGAAATAGCACATCTTGCATGCAACATTTGGATTGAAAAACTAAGTTTTAAGGGCAAGTGAATTATTTTGCACTGAGTTGTTTAATGCTTTTACTACCATTATCTCCGTAGGTTTTCAACAGCTCTCGACCTTCGTCAAAGAATGATTCATTTTGTGCAGAACCTTGAGTACTATATGATGTTTGAAGTAATTGAGCCAAATTGGCAAATTCTTGCTGACAGTCTCGGTCACGTATGTCAGTTTTTTTTATTTCTCGTGCTGTTTTGCGGAGATTAAACATCCTTTGCAATCCTTTTCGTGCTATTTCTTCATTTGAAAAATAGATCTCTTTTTTGTCAAAGATATAGTAACGATAATGGGTTGGAAAACTTGCTCGTACCAAGATATTGTTATGCAATCCTTTAAACGCTTGATTTTGAATGTGGCTAGGGGGCATAGCTAAAAGAAATTCATATAAGATTCAGGCCGCTCAAAATATGTTAAGTTATCTGAATGAATGACTTGTGATTTTGAGTATTTTCATTTTACTATTGGAAGCTCTGGCTTCATAAAAACTGCTACAGTTATAACCGTTACTCATTTTGGCATGCACACATAAATCTTTCGCATAAACAATTCGAAACTTATGAAACTTTAGGAAAGTTGGGCCACTCTATCTACTATTGGCCAAAGCCATGTGACTCCTTAAAACACGAGCAAAAGGACGAACGCTTGTTTAGAGTTGCAGGAATCATTTCTGTTTCTGGTTTCAGCGTTATCCATTAGATTCATATAATGAGGAAAGATACAGCTCCTAATTAGTTTCAGCCACGGCAGCAGAGAAGTCGGCGGCGGCGTTCTTTATTTTCTCCAAAAAGAGCTTGAATTTAACAGCCATAGGGAAATTGATCCATTAATGTGGTGTTTGCTTGGGTGTATCGGATCAAGTGTAATACTAATCTAACAGCAACTTACAACATAACAAAACATGTGCTAAAGTTACCTACTGTGATACATACTGTTCTATTGTCATAGCATGGGTATGTGAACACTACAATTAATTTGACCATAATTCCAAGCTTGGGCTCATTGCTGTGACAACTTTCATTGACTTTTCTACCTTTCTTCATATTGGTATGGTTTTACATCTTTAAATATCGATTGCAGCAAGGTTATTATTTACTACTTTTAATAACATTCTATATCTTTGCAGTCAATTAAGTAACAGAAGATGGTTTTGTTGACTTCTAATGCTCTTGTATTTTGACTGACTCAAATTCCTTTCTCGCAGGTTTCAAATATTGATGGAGTGCTGGAGCATCATAATGACTTTCTGGATCGATGTTTAAAAGATTGCATGCTTACTAATCCAGAACTGCTCAAGGTAACTACATTCATTTCTAGTGTTCTGGGTGACTGAGAATAATTTATCATTGTCTGAAAGTCGCTAGACTTCTAAAGAGTTTATACTTGTACCATTTTGTCATGCTTGAAATTATTTAAGGGTTGTTGCGCTACGTAAGTTTGATGAAGCTATACTAAAGAAATTCGGATGCAAAATAGACAAAGTATTTAGCACGCTTACGCATACGATAAATGTGTGTAAATATGTTAGTGAAAATTGCTGTTCTTCTCGTATGAGGAATAACTGCAGTATTCTTTCTTGTCAGTCAAAAATATTGAAATTATAGCTCGAAAAAACTGGTTCTTAGCAATGCTTCTAAGGAATTTCTTTTTCTAGTCAAAGTGTTCTCTTGCTGGGATTTTAACCAGCATCTCATTTTAACACGATACTTCATCATTTTTGGTGGTATATACTAAAGACTTTGTATCGAGCAAAGTAAGGCTCTAAAAATAATTTCTTCCAAATAAATTGCATACATTAAATTTACATTCATAAACTACTTATATTAGGTTATCAATATTCCTATTCCCATGATACGGAAACCTTTCAAAAGATTTAAAGATACCAATGGAATACCTAAATTTTTGGCAGCTACCAAAAATTTCATTTTCAGCTTTAAAATGCATCTGTTCTCATTGGTAGAAAACTTTTAACTTTTTTGCTTCATATCACTTTAATCTTAGATTGTGAGCAAGTTAATGCTTGTATGTGTTACCTTTGCAAACTGCTTGCAGGTAAGAGAAATACTGTTTGCTTCATGTGAGAGTCCAATTTTTTTAATGATGGTATACCACACTGGATGGTGCAGATGGTGCTAGAAGCTCTTCCTCTTAAATATCAACAAAATAATTTGATTTTGGTACTCGTGTTTAAAATCTGTATTGCTCAAATATGTTAATTACAGAATTACTTACAGAAGTAGCAGTAGTTGCTCTCAAAAATTGATATGCAGTTGCAGGTTGAAAGCATCAGTTTCAGGTTGGAGAATGAAACAGTTTATCTTTTATTTGTTCGTTGCTCTGAAGAAAGTTTGTTATGTTTGATAAAAGTGTCATCATTTAAAATCAAAAGCATCCATAAGTATAGAAAAGCCTGTCCAATTTCAAAAAACTTCATTTTTATATGTAAGTTAACTGTTCTTCAACAACGAAAAGCTTAACCTAAGCATTTCACAAGGTTTCTTGCCAATACACCGAGCGACTCACAAAACCCCCTGTTTTGTGAATACATATATGCTCGATTTTTCTCATAATTATTTCTTTTAATAGCTAACAGACTGAATCATTTTCTGTGAATTTTGGCTACCTTCGCAAAAGAATCAGCTCATTGACAATTATTGGCAAGAAATGCAGCGCTTTGTGAAAAGCTGCAAAATTGTCTTAAAATGCGTGATTAAATCTTGTAGCTTTTAATTCAATGTTTATTTCATTTTAAATTTATTCCCGAGTAAAGGGTGGTTATTAAAAGGATGTTCATAATGTCAAATTATTAAAGCAATAGGATTAACCAATTGCGTTTCTCCTTCAGGTTAAATTTTTATCAGGTTTCTTAGCGATTTTGCAGCTGTTCTGTAGTATTAAATATCTGCCAAATTCGAAATGAAGTACGGTATAAAAGGAAGTTTTGTTAGAAGCAAAGACGAAAATTTGATGTTTTCTAAGGCAACCTGTAAATCTAGTACAAATCTAATTGTTAATCAAATGAATCTATAACTGTGCCTGACTTCATCTCATTCGTTGCTTCTACAGCGTTACGATGCTAGTTCTGGAGTTGCAAGCGATGAATCATCGACACAGAGTGTATCTGGGAAGACTGTAAGCGAAAAGAATTATCAATTAATTTTAGTCAAATATTATTTCATGCAACATTCAGTTCAAATACCGAAGAGTAATCGCAGCGCTAGCTAAAAGGGCTGATGTTTAAAATCTACTGACATTTGAAATTGTATTTGGTTTGACTTAACTTCAGAAGGAACAGCCCCAATAAAGACACATTCTTAAGATTTATCATTAACAGCATAGTAATGTGGACCTCAAATCTAGCAATTAGCCGCGAAAATTGATGTTTACGCTCTGCTGCACTGCATTTGTCTTAGCATCGTTAACGTTTGATCTATCATCAAAAACTAATCCAGAAGGGTAGAAGCTTTGTTTGTAGTTGAAATATTAATTTTATAAGCTACTCTGTTTTACAAGCTAGGAATCATAGAGGGAGATTATAATGGTTTCGATTTATCTCTTTACAAAACAACAAACAAAGAAGTAAGCTCTGGCTGCTAGTTTATAACAGATTACAAATATGCTTGCAGAAACAAAAATTATGAATAACAGTATATTTTTAGATTTTGACAAGACTTGATAGAAACGAATTCGTTTCTACTAGCTTATAACAGATGTACAAATATGCTTGCAAAAACAAAAATAATGAATAACAGTATATTTTTAGATTTTTACAAGACTTGATTGATAGAAACGAATTCGTTTCTACTAGCTTATAACAGATGTACAAATATGCTTACAGAAACAAAAATTATGAATAACAGTATATTTCTAGATTTTGACAAAACTTGATAGAAACGAATTCGTTCCTACTGGTTTATAACAGATGTACAAGTATGCTTGCAGAAACAGAAATTATGGATAACAGTATATTTTTAGATTTTGACTTGATACAAACGAATGATATGGCGTGAAGCTTTGTCTTGCACATAACCATTTTAGGTACGCTAGGTCTGTTTAATAATTTGTTATTTGTAACACTTTTGTTAAACCTGTATTCAAATTTATGTATTTGGAATTAATTTAAAGAAATAGAAACCACGCCAGGCACTTTGCTATAGTATTTCCTCGATTTTGACACTGTTGGTGAATATCTGACATCGGGCTTGTGAGCAACCTCTAATTTTGACTTTATTGTACCATAACTCAGCAATTACTTGTCCGATTTTCAAGAAAGTCTCAAACTCTAAGTTGGAGCTTTTCCTTTACTGATGTATTAAAACCGAGACAACGGAAATCACAGCTTCTCCACAGCAGCCATATGAGTAGGGTACAGGTTGTTTGGGACAGGTTGTTTGGAACAGCTTGTACATCTTCACATATCTGCATGCAATTTGCCGTTCTGTGACAACCAAAACTGATGTATTCTCTACATTAATTTTTAGGTGACAAGTCATCATTTTAGTGATATGATGAACAGTGCTGATTTCAAGAAAACAATCACAAATTTTGAGACAAACTTTTCACGTCTTCTCATTGAACTGCTCGATAAACTGAGTCTCTTCTCCACAACCGATTGTGAGCACCAAATGATGAACATAGTGTCCAGGCTAGATCATAATGGTTTCTATTCTGAGAAACAAAGGAAGTTACTTGCAACAAAAGGTAAGCTTGCGTAAGGGTGACGACGCTCGTCTGTTGCAGTTGTTTTTGCGAGGTCATTTTTGCTATCAAAACAGTTCAGGTAATACAATCGCATAATTTTAATCGACCTGATATTTACAGTAGTTGAGTTATTATAAAAAGGAGGCAAGCAATTGAATAGTCGCTATTAACTTGATTTACTCCGCTTTCCGATTGGTGAAACATTTTAGCATGCCCCGCAACGAACAAATTGTTCACAACTTTCAGAAAAGGTGAAGTATCTCAAAATGAATGGCAAATATTACACGTTTTTTTTCTGAGTAATAAAATGCACAAGTTTGCCCATAATATAGACGAAAGCGCAATTCCCTGCAATATATTTGTGATGTTTAGGTCTTGTTGTAGTTTTGAAGCTAAAAGACTCATTTGCAAACTACAGCGACCAGCAAACTTAGCGAGAGGATGGCTTAGTTGTAGCGCGCTTGACCATCAATCTGAGGGTTGTGGTTCAAGTCCTCGCCCTGTGAAACCTGCTACGTAGAGTGAGGAGAAAAAACAACTCTCTGTAATTCCAGGCTAAAAGAATCACGAGGTGTGGTCACATCTAGATGAAGGACCAGGACACTGCTTCGATAAGTTAGCTTCTCAGTGTCCTAAAACGACCTTCAAATGCTGGGTAGAAATATAGAGAAAACTACATAGCGCATCTCGTGGTCTATGACGCAGCTATGGAATAGGTCTATTTTGAACTATGTTCTCATCCGCATCATTTCGTCTTGGTGTTTGATAAACTTGCTTGTAGGTCTGACTTATCAGTTATTTTGACGTGTCAAACTCTAAGACAGACACCAAACCCATAACTGAGATAATCTTATTTCCATATCTAAATTACGTTAGCCTTCTGTGGTTTAATGCTACAAATCCAATATACAGAAACCTCTCCGTTAGAAAGAACGACACTTGTTTTGTAAATATGACATTCCTATGTGCACTCATTCATTCTTCTTGATGGAAATTTCAAGTAGTAAGGGCTGATAGAAAAGAATCTAAAATCTGGGTGATATTTATATGTATATGAGCCAAGGCCCTCTTTGCCGAGATAGCACCTTGCATTCAAGTCACTTGCAAAGTTTCTCTTCGTTTATATGAGAAAGAGCCAACACTCCTGGCCAAGATCTCGTCGTTACAAGCAGAGATCTTACCCGCAGGGACCAGGAATTCCCTTTCAAACAGCAGTTAAAAGCAGTCTGTCCCCTAGATGAATGGAAATAAAATCGATAACGTGCTGTACTATTTTCCACAAGTGTGCGCTTATTTGCTTTATCCAAAGAAAGCAAGGTCATAGCGACTCAATGATGCTTGAATTTCATGGCCTTGAAAAAAAACTGAGAACATTGGGGGACAGGCCGCCTTTAACAGGTCTGACCCTCCTTGGAAAGCACACAGTTAGTGCCTTGGTTAAGATTTTGGTGAGCAGACTACTTTACGTTTTATTTTCCATTCAGTTCCTTACATCACAGATTCCAGATTCCTGATTGCCATTACCCATAAACTTTACCTCAGGTCTATTAAACTTTACAATTTTAAATGAACGATCACATTTTGGTAAATGATGAAGAATCACCGGAAATTCATTACTACGAAGTAGCCAATCATAAACACATAAAATTCCATGAAGAGGTGGTCCACTTTTAAATCACACCTGTAAATCTTTCGGCGTAAAGAAATGTGTCCCATAAAGACATAATTTATGATCGCAAAATCATGCCATCCTTTTAACTCTAGTTCTCTCCTAAGCTCACTGATCAAACGCAACTTTTCATATAGTAAGTCTTATCATTATAATTTATAAATGATAAAGTATGGCTCGTTCACTCAATTTACCCACCTTGCTCAGTGTATAGTCTGAAGCACAAACACGTGGCTTCTAGAAACTGTTTTGATTTGATAAGTACTCGTTTTTGCACGGAAAAACTGAGTAGATGTTTATGAAAAGCATTGCAAACCAGGGTACCTTTTCTGTTTTTCGTATTTCAAACTCACCCGTCAATATCTCAAAATTCACTTTGGCATCGTTCTCGTACCTAGCAAACGGTATTTTGCCAGCAAAGAACATTTTTTTTCTTGGGCAACAGAGGGACGAAATTTTTTTGTGAATTCAATTTAATAACATTTTGACTCTCAAGTCATGCAACGAACTCTAGTGATTGGTCGATTTGTTGAATGAACGTACCATAACAGAATTTTAAACGTCAAAAAACTTGTCAAAAGAAGGTACTTAGTGCCTACAATCTCTTACAAACATGTTGGACCGCTTGACAAGAAATGAATATTTGACCCTCCCTCTAAATCAAAACATGCTGGATGGAGATCTCGCTTGGGCAACTACCATATTCGAAATTTTAGCTCAAAGTAATACCCTTGCACAGAATGCTAAGCTGGTGCCCTCCATCCCAATGTAAATGGGATGTGAGATGACTGCAGAGGTCCAGCAATTTTGCAAGAGGTTGTAGTCTTTGTTTGCCCTTAAAATTCAGCATAAATTGATATTGATGAACTCATTTCGTTAATCTTTTAAATATTATTATAACTTCTAAATTTTGTGAAGAATAAACTTAAAAATAATCTTACTTATTTTGCAGTGAAACGAACGTATATGATTCTTGTGAGTATATTTTAACCTACTTAACGCCATGCATTCACACATCTTTTCGTTCACTTTTTTCTTTTCATTCTTTTAAATTACCTTTTATAACAGAAGGAAGTTCTTATTCCTGGAATTTCCGTTTACAGTACGTACTTTTTCTTTGCAGTTATATCCACTTAACACACATTCATTTCAGCAAAGAATATTTTCTACTTAAGTTATTAAACGTAGATTCGCTTGATCCCTTTCAACAATCAATCATAAAGGCATTGGCACGAATTATTTTTAATTCCAAATATCTTTTTCTAATCTTAAACCGCAAAACGTAATTAAATTTTAATCAATGTTCCTTCATTATTGAATGAAATGCTATTGGATTTAATCTGAGATTTTGGTGAAAGTAATTGAGAAAAAGGTGAAATACTGCTGAGTTCGGTATCGACCCTTTTTCTTACCCAGCATTCAGTTTTGATCGTGAACCACGCTATGTATCTCTAGTCAGTCTGAAAATATTTTCAAAAGTTTGATTTTGGCTTTAAAATCAATATCATTTAAAAATCATCTCAAGCGAAGGTTCAAACGAAATCTTTCAAAAGCAACATTTACTGTGTGGACATTTTTAAATTGCTTGCTCAAGAACAAAGAACTATTGCCTTTGGAATTTAGCGCCTTCTTCACATAAAATATTTCATAAATGTCATATGATGCTCCTATTTGTCCGGCTTTCAAATCGATTTTGCACCTCTGCTGGTAGTACCCAAGATAGTAGATTCACTTTTTCGCCACTCCAACCGGAGCATCTGCTGAAAGCCGCAAACAAGTTTAAAATATCTCATAGTTTTGGTTTGGACAATATTTCCAGCTATTTTCTTAAAGTTGGAATGCCTATTTTGGCTTCATCACTGAGTCAAATATTCAACTTATCTATGTCTAAAGGCCTATTCCCAAGTGATTGGAAAATTGCCAGGGTTGCACCAATTTACAAGGATGGCCCGACAAACGTTGATTCAAACTATCGACCTATCTCGGTACTACCAGTAGTTGCACGGCTCTTTGAGAAACTAATTTGTGACCAATTCTATTCTTTCCTCACTAAACACCGTAGTTTGTTTTTAAAACAATCAGGATTTCGGAAGTTTCATTCCGTACTAACCTGCTTATTAAGATGTACTAATGATTGGTACCTGGACCTTGATAAGGGACAGTATACATCAGTCACCTTTATAGACTTAAAGAAGGCTTTCGACACTGTTGATCACCAAATATTAATAAAAAAACTTGGTGTTTATGGAGTTGCATGGAAAAAATTGAGTTGGTTTAAATCTTACTTGCATAATCATATGCAGTGTTGCAAGGTAAACGGACACGTTTCCAGCATGGAATCAATAAAATGCGTTTAAAATATATATAAATGACCTTCCCCTCTCGCTAAAATATGGGGAGGTTAATATGTATGCAGACGACACCAGTATTTCCTTCTCGTCTGACTCTATTACTAATATTAACGATGCCGTTAATGAAGATTTAGATCTCCTTAAGAACTGGTTGGAGAGTAACAAGTTATCGCTAAACGTATCTAAAACACAGAGCATGGTAATTGGTAGCCGTAATCGACTCAAAAGGATCGGCCAGTCTGAAAACTCGATACCAGCCCTAAAAATTGGAGAGGAACCAGTCTCCATGGTCAAACATGCGAAATACTTGGGTGTTCAGGTTGATCAACACTTGCTCTGGGACGAGCATTTAAACGTTATTACCAAAAAAATTTCTCGAGGAATAGGAATGCTGAAATTCGCAAAAAGATACCTCCCATTACAGACCATACAAACGATGTACAAGAGTCTTGTAGAGCCGTACTTTCGATATTGTTCTCCTGTTTGGGGTAACTGTGGTATTATGGCTCTTCAGAAATTACAAAAGTTGCAAAATAGAGCAGCTAGGATAGTTACAAATAGCCCCTATGACGCTTCCTCGCAGCCTCTTATTAAACAGCTTGGCTGGCTAGATGTACAACAAATGATAGACTTCGAAACAACAAAAATTGTTCACAAGTCACTGCACAATGAAGTGCCTGTTTATCTGCAAGGTCTGTTCACAAGAGTCTCTGATACATGCGTCAGGGAATTGCGCAATTCCAAATTGGATTTGAACCTTCCGCTGTTGAAAACATCCATTGGTCAAAGAGCTTTTCTTTCAGGGGAGCCAAAATATGGAACAAACTAGGATCTGAAGCCAAAACTACAAGTAGCTTCTCTGCTTTTAAGAAAGCTGTTACGTGATCCACGATAATATTTTGACTTTACGTTTGTTTACTTTATATATGAAACATTGTAACTAGCTAGTTAGGTTTTCTTGTGATTTAGTTAACAGGGCTAGCTGTAAAGCAGTATTTATATATATTGATGTTTTTACCCTGTATAAAGAATTAAAAATGAAAATGAAAAAATGCAATCAGACTAACAATCTTAATGTGAATGCAATATTGACGTATTTCAGCACTGAATTGGAAGGGTGCAAGATATGGCGGTGCATTATGGGATTTGTAAAACTTCCCTTCATGTCACTCATAGTTTTATCGTATACATACACATATTTTGATAGCAAGGAGCAAAAGAAATGTTTGCCTGTTTGTTTACAGTTTTCGGAAGAGCCAATCACAAAGCTCTATTTATTCATGACTTTGTTATGGTTTTTAATGATAGCGCCGTGTAAACACAGAAGCTGTGCGACGTAGAGGAAAATCCATTCTCTTTATTCAGAGGCAAAGGCACATTATTTTTTGAATTTTCAGAAAGTTTATATTATGCATTAAAATAACAGGAGTTTTTTTATTTTCCTGGGGCCGAGAATGTCCCGTTTGAAAGCTCTAAAATTTAAATAATCCAAAACCAATTAGAAAGGAAAAACGTCTATAATAGAGTTATTTAATCTTAACTATAAATTTGAAAAGATCTTTTGTGAAACTTAAACTTAACCTTGAGATGTTTTTGCTACACCCATAAACAACTTTCAGGCTTTTATTTCGGTCAACTCTTTCTCAATAATTTTATCACTTTTGGTTTAGTATAATTCCGTTAAATTGATTTATTTATGGTTTCAAATAAATTCAATCATAGATTGTATCATTGTTTTGCCCAAATAATTTAAATGCATCATCGCTGTAAAAGGAAATATTATTTTATTTTTAAAGGCAATGCAGTTTCACTTTCGACAAACGCATAACGAAGTTCCCAAAGCAATATTTCAATATCAAATCTCAACCAAACTCTAGGAAGTTTTGCCCACAATTTGTTTTATTAAAGTCTACAACATCTTAGAGCAATATATTGGTGAAAGAATTTAACCACACTTGTTTTCGTGTCTGTCTTCGGTTATATTTGAAAGTTATCAGGTCTGTGTGATTTCATTTGAAAACGTTAATTTCAAGCTGTCCCAAATCTATGTGGCGCAATCTTAGAACGTTGATTTCGAGCTGTCCCAAAGATGTACCTCCTTTGGCACTTGCTGGACAAAGGCTTTGCTTTGAATCTTATTGGTTTTGGTAGATTTTTGGATAAGATATTTGGCAAAAAGTCTTGTCCTTCATCTGATTTATGAGTCGTCTGAATTTTTTCGGAAGATATAGGCAACAGTCATCGACTGTCTCTAGACAAACACGTTTTCGTCTAGAGTGCAGTTTAGCCGGCGGCGATGTATATGTTATGTCTTTGTATTCCTTAGGGTAAGGGTAGGGGCTAAATTGAAAAGTAGTTCTTTCCTCGATAGGATTTGTTAAGGTAAGTTAAGTTAAGGTTAGGTAGGGTAACTTAATATGTTGGGGTAACTTCAAGTTAGGTATGGTAAATTGGTAGTATGGGCCTCTAAGTGGATAAGTTTAAAGTTCGTATTTCTTTCATATAAAATATATTAGTCGACTCATCAGTCGACCATGTATGTCCAAAACATTTCTTACAAATTAGAATTTTTCGTTTTTCTTTTGAAAAAGGTTTGAGCCAAGCTATTTGGAGCTTCTTTTGCATGATATTGCTCCGGGAAAAATAGATAAGCAAGGTTGTGCCTTTTGTGATGAATGCAACGATTTTATATACAGGGTGTTTCAACCGGTTTCAACAAAATTGTTCGACGTTTGGTTAAATAGTAAAAAATAACAATATAATGAACGGGCTCCACGGAAAGATAATCCTTCCCTAAGATCTTTAATTAATTTGAGACACCAGAATCTTGCAAATCCGCTGCGTATTCACGGAGATACAAGCTCTTGGAAGTTTAAGTTTTTTGTGAAAGCTGAAACCAGAAGCTTCTCCATAGCCATTTTAGTAACTGTAGCATGCACAGTGATCCAGAAATGAGAAAATAGTATAGAAATACCAAAAAATAACCTTTCAAAAATGACCGTGGTTCTATTTTTACTTTAAAGTTAACACATGGATTAGTTTAATACAAAAAACCTCATTTTAATCGGAGTCCTACTCGCTGAGCTAAAAATACACAAAGTTAACGTAAACAAATGAAATGCAACATTTAATCAATTTCAGGATGAAATCTACTATTGTCTACAAAACAGTGAATTTTCAAATGCCTGTAGAATCGCTTTGCCAACTCTGATTTATACGAACTTTTTTTTACCTGAATGAGGAANGGGAAAAATAGATAAGCAAGGTTGTGCCTTTTGTGATGAATGCAACGATTTTATATACAGGGTGTTTCAACCGGTTTCAACAAAATTGTTCGACGTTTGGTTAAATAGTAAAAAATAACAATATAATGAACGGGCTCCACGGAAAGATAATCCTTCCCTAAGATCTTTAATTAATTTGAGACACCAGAATCTTGCAAATCCGCTGCGTATTCACGGAGATACAAGCTCTTGGAAGTTTAAGTTTTTTGTGAAAGCTGAAACCAGAAGCTTCTCCATAGCCATTTTAGTAACTGTAGCATGGGGCTGTCGTTTGTTTTGTTTCTAGTTTGTTTCAGGGCAAATAAAATGGGAGTTGGAAAGTATTTTCGATAACCAAACTCTCTCGAACTTTAATTCAAGCGTGTGAATGCTTTTTAGGAATTCTGTTGAACAAAGTTTGAAAAAGCAAATTTTGACAATGGTTACAAGAATTAATTTACTTTCGCAATCCTATTTTGTTCACTCTGATATTAACGAAAGGTATGGCCTTTGATAGCCTTCCTTTACCTCAATTTTGGAGCTTTTTGCATGACAGGTCGCTTTGGGATCTCTAGTTTCAGCTTTCGCAAAAACTTGATCTTGAAAAGCTCATAAATCAGTGAATTTTCAACGGACTTGCAAGATTCTTGTGCCTAAAATTAATTTAAGATCTTAGGAATAGGGGTATTTTAACATGAAGCCTGTTCATTTTATCGTTATTTTTCCATATTTAATCAAACGTCGAACACTTTTTTTTGGGACAACCTTTATGTTTTTTTTTTTCAAAAATTAGTACATTTTTGCATTTTGTAAGATTAGCTCATTATTTCTCAGCAATTGCCGTGTTATTTAATAGCATGCTATTTACAGCTTAATTTTAAGTTCTCAAATAGCAACTCGTCACTCTTTCCTCTTTAAAGAAGGATATTTTAGGTCAATTTGTGAGTGGTTCTTTCAAAAGGATTTTAATCAAAAGTTTATTCGATCATTCTCATTGTTACTGTTGAAGAATGTTATGATTATTTCATCCTCCTCAATTCATCAATTGGTGCAGATTTTATGTTCCTAAAGAATGTTAGTCCACGATTTGAATCTAGAAATTTACTATGATAGTTTGTAACTTTGCGGAGGTGTTTGCGACCCTTGGGCGGATTCATTCTTAATTTATAGACAGATAAACGAGTGTCTGGTTCTTATACTGTCTTACTTCATTTATTTTTCATAAGAAACTGATTTATAAAGGATTGTTTATATGGAGATTTTAACTTGATTGGCCGAGGTGAAAATTGTCTTGCTATTATATGTGAATTTTTAACCCCGAAGGTAAAAAGCACGCCAAAATCGAAAGTCCGATTGAGAGATTTTTCCTGTCTTCTTTTTCCTCTACCGCTACATTATTTGCTGCAAATTTCTCTTGCTTCGATGGTTTCCACTATTTTGCATTTCTTTGGTAAATGGCGCATGTATGAGCTAAATTGTTTTCGACACTGGATTGAAAATAATTGCTATTACATGGACCTTTCATCCTCGTGAAGAATGGAGATTAAAGGGGATTTTTATTTTGAAATCAAGCAAGGATGAGATCTCAACCCCGGGGTTGAAAACTCCATATAACCAAGCATAATATGTAACAAAGAACCGTAGAAGCATCTTGAAGGAAATTCGAAGAAGCGATCAGAGGTAAATTCGAAGTTAAGTAACTTTTTCAATTTTTTGTTATGAGTTGCAACTTGTTATAAACAAAAAGTGTATTACTACCAACCCTAATAATACTACAAGGTGAAATTGTTGTTTATGATTTGATCCTTGCTTGTCATTCTCCGGGCTATGTTAATGATCCTTAATGAATTAGGATAAGTGATTTTATTAAAATTTAGAAAACCTACAAAAAACTTTTGCCGTAAGAATTGGGTCCAAAGTTAAGAAACCAAAGATTTCAAAAGTGTTCGTCGAAAGATCTTACATTGAAATTGATGGTTTTGCTGAATTGGAATTTTTGTGTTGTACATCAACATCCAGAATGAAGCATTCTTGCCATTTTTCCCGGATCATTTAGATAGGAAAATAAGGTTATAAGGTAATCCAAACTGGAATTCGCAACCAACCATCGATGTAAAACAATATTCACTACGACCTATCCAAAATCTGCAAAAATCTGCTCTAGGGGAAAATTTTTAGGTAGGATTTTCAAACACGACACTGTTTGTCACAATCTCCAAAACTTCACAACTGCCGAGTTTCAATTCCAATTTTTGAAATCTACAAGTTTCTTTGCTCCTAGCAGCTATACAAGGTGTATCAAAAACAAGGCTACCGATCGAAAAAGTCAAATTTCTCCCGAACGAAAGGTCTGACATAAATTAAATAATGCTTTTGTGAAAGCTCGACTCCTGCTGTCATTTAATGTATACTTTTGTAAATTTGGTCTAAAGGGAATTCACAAGGAGTAAAAAGTAAACATAGGTCAGAAACGAGGTAGCGTCTCACGTCTCTCTTAAACGTTTTTGTTAATTGTCTGTGTGTAGGCAAAAGAAAACTAACATAGCAAATCTTTAAATTTTCTGATCTGTAATGAGCACAAAAAGCTTTCACGGTAACATTCATAAGTGATGTAATCATTTTGGACAAAAGCAATACTGTTGTTGACAAAAACTTTAGCTTCACCATGTTTTTTCTAAAGAAAATTTTAAAGCAACAGATTTCAACCCATGCGAGACAGTTTTTATTGAAGAGCTTTTTTGTTCACAACTATGTTACTTACTGCTTGCTTTCTAACTCCCCAGTGACTTAATCAACGCAAAATGTATGTATGTATGTATTATGAATATTTTAAAAGGATATGTACATTTCAGCTTATAAAAAAATAAACTGCTATCAACATGTGTCCTTTTAGACCTAATAAAGAGCAAGATAAGTAGATGAATAAATGAATAAATAAATAAAAGAAATATACTTACAATTCAATCAAAGCCTATAAAATGTCATACAATCAAAAATTTACTTAAAAAATGAGTTTACTTTGTTCTCAAAATCATCTGCACTTTCTCTGATATCTTTAGGGAGAGAGTTGTGTGATCTGGACAAAGGTCTGATTTACATCAAACGATACCATTAGAACAATGTTAAAAAGAACTGCTACCTCATTTTGACATATGCTTACTTTTTCATGCTTGTGGATTCCCTAGAGACCTATTTTGCAAAAAATGTACACCTTGTTTTCACTTGCTTCTTTGGGACTTTGTGAAAAATGGAAACGACTCCAACGATTGGGTCGTTTGAGTTGCAGTCACTGAAGCCTAATGTACTCCCAAAAAATGTGTAGCCCACAATTGTTTTTGGCTATAAAACTGTCATTTTATTGCAAAATACTGCAAACTAGGTATCANAAGTGAAGACCAGATTTCTTTAGTATGTATGTATGTATTATGAATATTTTAAAAGGATATGTACATTTCAGCTTATAAAAAAATAAACTGCTATCAACATGTGTCCTTTTAGACCTAATAAAGAGCAAGATAAGTAGATGAATAAATGAATAAATAAATAAAAGAAATATACTTACAATTCAATCAAAGCCTATAAAATGTCATACAATCAAAAATTTACTTAAAAAATGAGTTTACTTTGTTCTCAAAATCATCTGCACTTTCTCTGATATCTTTAGGGAGAGAGTTGTGTGATCTGGACAAAGGTCTGATTTACATCAAACGATACCATTAGAACAATGTTAAAAAGAACTGCTACCTCATTTTGACATATGCTTACTTTTTCATGCTTGTGGATTCCCTAGAGACCTATTTTGCAAAAAATGTACACCTTGTTTTCACTTGCTTCTTTGGGACTTTGTGAAAAATGGAAACGACTCCAACGATTGGGTCGTTTGAGTTGCAGTCACTGAAGCCTAATGTACTCCCAAAAAATGTGTAGCCCACAATTGTTTTTGGCTATAAAACTGTCATTTTATTGCAAAATACTGCAAACTAGGTATCATTGAAAAAGCTTTGTGAGTGGAACTTGGATTTCACAATGAGGACATAATGAATTATAAAAGTCTAATGACATAATGAGGGGTTTAATCCCTTAGGAATTTTAGGGGTTTCTTTGTTTCACGAATTTTTCTGACCTCTTATACATCACTTGAAAGCGCTTGTCTTCGCAAAAATTAAGTTGTAAAAATTTCAGAATCCTTACAAGATTCAATTTCCACTCGCTAAGCTCTTTCAAGTGATACCTAGGTTTCAGTATTTTGCAACAAAATGACAGTTCTATGGTCAAAAACAATTTTGGGCTACAAAATTTTTGGGAGTACTTTAGTTTCCACTTTGTCGTTCGATCGTTTGGGTCGCTATCAAAAATGATAACGACTCAAACGTCTTCTGGAAGCACGTTTTCCAGCAACCCTAGAGACCCAACCGACTCAAACGACGCAAATGACAAAGTGGAAACCCAGCAGCCTAAACCTGGTTTTCTCGTAGTCGTTTGGGTCGTTTAGGTCCCTGGAAAACATGTTTCCAATTGGTTGTTGAATCTTTTCACAAAGATCTAAAACCTTAACGAGCCGAACGACTGAGTAGAAACCAGGTTTTAAACAAAAAAGTTGCTGGCATGCATGTGTCCTTTTGATTCCTTTCTTGCTTGTTTGCGTGCACGCAGGTTTTGACCACATTTACACTGTGTTGGTACAGCTTTGGACCCCCAAGGGAAGTGTAACTGATCAGCCTCCCATTCACACTGTTCCTGCCAATCCCTAAGACTTTCACTCCTTCTATCTATATAAAATCTTGCTCTTGACCAGTGTAAACTCTTTTGAACAAACAAGGACAAATAATCTTTAAATAGAGGCGAACCGGATGTTTACATTTGCACGTTAGCCAATCAGATTTGACCATGACGTCACATAACAAAAGAAACAGCGGGAGAAAGTACCCCTCACGCTCGACTCGTCGTGCCAGCGACTATATGGTAAATTTAGTAAAAATTCATGTTTTTCAACTCAGCACTAATATCTTTAAATTTTCCTGCGGATCTTTTTAAAAGAGCGCGTAAATCTGGGGAAAACGGCTTTTGAAGTAGGCTCATCATTTGGGGTCTTCATCCTTACCAAGTAAGCCCTCCAAAAACGAAGTAAATTCGAATTAGTGTCTTTCTATTTTGGAAATATTATTGCAAATACATTAAAAAAGCTATAGTTGGCTTTTTAACAGTACCAAACTTATATTACCGAGGCAGTGGCGACGGAGAAGGTAGCATATGATATCAGCCTTATGTCTTCCCTCGTCGTTGCGTTCCTAGGAAATCAACAAGGATGAAATGTGGTTTGATTTCACTGCAGCGAACATCTAAACTTCCTTGCTGAATTTTAATTATCCTTTTTGTCAATTTCATTTCATTTCAAAATACAAGTTCATTTATAAACATTATTCATCAATTTCCGATTTCGTTCGTCAGTTTCTGAGCGTGACATTAGCTCTCTTCGATCATTGGTCAAAACTTCAAGTGGCGGGAAAAGTCTTGACCTGATGTGAGGTGAGGCCGTTGAGTAAAATAGGATTTCTCTGCAGTCGTTCCTGCCAAAAGAGTCTCCAAAAACATTCAAAATTGAGACGAAATGGTAAAACAAGCTACTGTAGGGGACTTGAGGGACAAGTGCCCCCAGGTTACCAAAGATTATCAACAATAATGTCTGTTGGAGTAAGGAATCCATGAAGTATTCTGTTGTTGCCCGAAACGAGAGGAGATTTGCTTACAAAAATTATCTACATTGCATGTTTAACTAGCAAAGTGCTCGGAAAGTTCAACTTTACCAATAAGTTCATTCTATCAACGAAGTTTCCAGCAAGTGATCAGGTGCATTTTATCTATCGTGTTTCTCTATCGTATGCTTGTTAATAGGCACCTTGGTTGTGCTGCTCTTTGCTTGCACTTGAGTCTAAAACCTTTCGCGGGAAGCCAAATTCAGAAATAACAGACCCTTTGAATCAACAGGACAAGATTTTCGCATAAAAACAGCAAAAAGCTACAGTTTAAAATGGGAATGGCTGTGTTCCCTAGGCTACTTTACATCTTTGGATCTGTTGAATGATTTATTCTCAAGGTTAGACATATTTGATTCATTTGATCAGAATCTTGTTTTGTTTTCATTTTTTTTTTCATTTTTTTTTTCATTTTAAAATTATTTATCCACGGTAGCCCCGTCAGTATGACTGATTTTCAGGGGGCCGTGCCAAAAAACTTTACAAATTAAAAATCTACAATTAATACTAATAGCAAAAAGAAACTAATTACAATCATAATATATATACAATCAATCACAAACTAATTACAATATTCCATGCCCTTTATCTTGATCTTAAAAGAAGATAAAGAGGGAGCTTGCTTGGCATCGCGGCTAAGTTCATTCCAGATTTTCGCTCTACTAAAAGAAAACGCTTTCTGCCCATTGCTAGTTTTCATGAATGGTACTAGCAAGTCAGTATCGGCATTTCTTCCCACTGATAATATTGCGTTCAGAGTTTCTGATAAACAAGTGTGAAAGATAATCAGGAGCGAGATTATTGACAGACTTATACACAACTGTTGCTATCTCACTTCTAATTAGATCTTTCACAGTTGGCCATTTTAATTATTTGCCCCTTTACTTATTTGGGGTAATGAGCTAAACCTTGTGTTTGTTCTTGAATATCGAAACATGAATTTTCAGTGGAGAGTAGATACATAAAGCTTTTCTCGCAATAATGGCAATGTATTTTCGTTACTCTCAAAATACCAAATTTGAGAGATCAATAACGGGCAGGGATCCAAAAGTAAAGAAAGTAAACAGGTAAAAGCATTTACGTTACGTCTACACAATTATATAGTTTTGAAGACATGAAGTACACCGGATATTTCTGAGGGTTGGGAACAGCAAAAGTAAAGATCAAAGTTTTATAAATACTTCAGATCGAAAATTTTTAAGACCGAAACGAAAATCGATAGCGTTTTGCCTTTTTGCACGATATTGCGTTGCGTTGCGAAGGTTTGCGTCGCCACTGCCTCGGTATTAAAAGTTCGGTACTGTGTAAGAGCCAGCTGTGGCTTTGTTAGTGTATTTGCAATGATATTTCCAAAATAGAAAGACACTGATTCGATTTTACTTCGTTTTTGGAGGGCTTATTTGGTAAGGATGAAGACCCCAAATGATGGGCCTACTTCAAAAGCCGTTTTCCCCAGATTTACGTCCTCTTTTAAAAAGATCCGCCAGGAAAATTTAAAGATATTAGTGCTGAGTTGAAAAATATGAATTTTTACTGAATTTACCATATAGTCGCTGGCACGACGAGCCAAACGTGAGGGGTACTTTCTCCCGCAGTCTCTTTGTTTATGTGACGTCATGGTCAAATCTGATTGGCTAACGCGCAAATTTAAACATCCGGTTCGGCTCTATTGAAAGATTATTTGCCCTTGTTTCTTTTGAACTATAATGGCGTTGTAGCAGAGCAGAACTGTACCGGTACAGTGTAAACGTGGTCTTAGACCCCGTTTACCTAGCCTGCGTGCAGACTCTCACGAAAATTGAAAGTAAGGGAATAAGTAGAGTCTGCGCAACTGAGCCGCTTTTTCTGTTCACAGGTTCCTACGAACGAAGGAACCAAATTTGATTGGTTGAGGAGATTCCATTGTCTTCCTTAGTTTTCAAAATGGCGTCTTCGAAGCAACGAGTAAGCAAACGTATGAATGGAATCAGGAAACGTTCGACGAAGCATTGAAAATCATTAATAAAACAATTCTGAATAACTATAAATTTAAAACTATATCGTTTGCTTACCTTATACGAGAAACGACCGACACAAACTTCGAACCATAATAAACCTGCTTTTAGGCCGTGTGCCGTCAAGACAGCTTTGGTCCAAAGGAAAGAAGGAAAGATCGTGAATTTCTTCTGTGTAATCATTTTTACCTTTAATGATAAGATTCAAGTCATGCTTCTTATTTAACTGTAAGCAACAAATTCCACAATGTNCTTCGAAGCATAATAAACCTGCTTTTAGGCCGTGTGCCGTCAAGACAGCTTTGGTCCAAAGGAAAGAAGGAAAGATCGTGAATTTCTTCTGTGTAATCATTCTTACCTTTAATGATAAGATTCAAGTCATGCTTCTTATTTAACTGTAAGCAACAAATTCCACAATGTGCAAGACGTTTAATTTCCGAGCCATACTCAACTTCCGCCATTGCAGAAAAACATCGAACGCTCTGCAATTCAGTTGTTGTTGCTGTGGTTAAAATAAAATGCTGATGTCAGCGAACAGAAAAAGCGGCTCAGTTGCGCAGACTCTACTTATTCCCTTTTACCCTGTACCGGTAAAACTAACTTTGGATCTGTAACAAAAGTGTAACAGGTCAACCTCCCGTTTACGCTGTTCCTGCTAATCCATCTCACTTTTATTCTCCTATCTATAGAATAATTTTGTTCTGGAGCAGTGTAAACGCTCATGAACCGTAACAACTTTAGAACGCATCGAAACAGTACCGATGTAGTGCAAACGTGGTCTTAGGCAGCGTTGTGAAGAACTCTTCTAGTGTGAATTCTGCTTTTAGCAATGCTTAATATATTCTCACGTGAGATTTATCTATTTGCCTTTCAGGAGACAATTTAATGGACTTCAGTCCTGTGCAGAAACCTCAGTCTACGAGAGTTGACGAACTAGGACAGGGAACTACTGCAATCGGTGTTTCGATGAATAACAACAACGAAGATTATACAACAAAACTTTAAAGTTAGAGGAATTCAAACAGGTTTTGAGGATTTTTTATATGAAGTAATCCCGTATAACAGATAGTTTTTGTACTGTCACTGGAGAAAAAGTACGTTGATGCCCCTGTTGTCATTGTAACGGTGTAACTAAGCATAGGCGCTGAATCTTGAATACTGTAATAGGAAATTGTGTTTGAGAGAACAATGCCAAGACCAATAGGAAACGCAGATTTTGGTCGTTTTTACCTAGATGTTAGCACTCCAGATTAAAGGGCAGGGTGTTATTGTGTTATTCTTCATATTCCGGATAACAGGGAACCAAAGAAATCAAAAGTAGGGTCTTTACTGACACTCTTGTGATGTCTCGCGTTATAAGAAGCTCTAAATTAATATCGGGGGTTCTAGAATAAAGATCTTATTTCTATCTATCTAGATCATTACTGTACATGACCAAATAATTGGTATTACGTACACGGTGGTTAGTATTGTTATAAAACGAAAATAAGGTGAGTCAGCCGTTTAGTTTTACATGAGATCAACCATAAGATTTGGTTGGAAGAATGACACAACTGTGGATGAAAAAAAACCATGAACGGGTGGACTTCTTCCTCCAGATTTAAGAGTAAACAATTCTGACTTGATCCTTTGTCTCTAAAAGCAAGGCCAATCCGGAGGTGTCGGTAGCATTTGTCCGACTGAGCTACGACTGAGCGACTTGGCTGTCATACAGAGCAGCCTTGGTCAATGCCACTTCAGAAAGAGATTCAAATATGTTACTTTTCCTAACTGTATCATTTCTAAAATTATCAAATCATACTACAATAATAATAAATATAATCTAAATCTTACATATTGCTCAGATAAACTATATTAACATTCAACATTTCATAAAAGTTTTTAAAAAGACAATGTTCGTATGAATTCCTTTAGGACATTGTCAAATACCTAGATACCAAAACACAATTACGCTAAAGATGGTGGCAAGGCACTTGTTACCAACATGCATTGCATTCCACAATCATAACCCCCTAGAGACTTTAAAAATTCCTTGTTGGAACACGCGCGATAGGAAACGAGTTTGGTGTTTGACTCATCTGTAATGTATGTATTAATTCTCTTGCCTTCTGCATGTTATTCAACTTGAAACAGGTCTAAATGAGCCCGCAGCTGCAATGTGAGCTTCCGTGAGCTTCCGCCGCCATTTTGTTTTAATCTCAACTGCCAAACTGTCCGCCTCGTTGAGATTAAAACAAAATGGCGAGGGAAGCTCACATTGCAGCTGCGGGCTCATTAGGCCCGTTTCAAGCTGAATAACATGCAAAAGGCAAGAGAATTAATACACAAATTACAGGTGAGTCAAACACCAAACTCGTTTCCTATCGCGCGTGATTAGAACGCCATGGATCTTGGTAAAAAAATCATCGCCGCTATCATGCCGCCATGTGGAAGGTAATCGACGAATGAAAGCCGTCAAAAGAGAAATCTGAATTTTGAGAAACTGCTTAGTTTTTACCTCAGCAAAGGAACGGATTTAGTCCCTTGTAAACTACACGCGTTAGTTACGTGAACGTTAGTTACGACATTAGAAATGCTACATCACTGGCCCATAACATGCTTAAAAGTTGCAGTATACAGATCAGTAACAGAAAAATGTGGTGAGGCAATGAGGATATTTATCTACAGGGTGTCCCAAAAAAGTGTGCGCCAATTGTGTGGCTGCTGTGGAGGAGCTGTATCTTTAATTAACCCGTTTTTTACAGAGTTGCACAGAATAGGCTCCAACTTAGAGTTTCAGACCTCGTTTTAGCCAATTGGACTAGTGGTTCCTGATTTATGGCGCAAGAAAGTAAAAAAGTGATTGCTTCAGAAACAGCACTTCCTTTGTTTTCCAAAAATGTCAAAATCAAGTAGATATTGCGAGAAAACGTTCTAGAGTTTTATTTTAATTTTTTCTGCATTTCACAATGAGTTAATGGTGTTGCGTTATCAGTAAAAATGCAATTAAACCTTTATCAATTGCAGAAAAAATTCCAGTACAGCATTAGAACCCATTCTTGCGGTATTTGCTTGATTTTGGCATTTTTGAAGAACAAAGAAAGTGCTGTATTTGGAACAATCACTTATTTTACTTCCTTGCGCCATAAATCAGCAACCACTTGTCAGATTGGCTAAAACAAGGTTTAAAACTGTAAGTTGACGCCGGTCATATGCAACTGTATTAAAAACAGGACAATAGAAGTTACTGTAATGTAATGTAATGTAATGTAATCCATATTTAAAGTTGGTATTTACAGTAGTAATAGATANTTAGAACCCATTCTCGCGGTATTTGCTTGATTTTGGCATTTTTGAAGAACAAAGAAAGTGCTGTATTTGGAACAATCACTTGTTTTACTTCCTTGCGCCATAAATCAGCAACCACTTGTCAGATTGGCTAAAACAAGGTTTAAAACTGTAAGTTGACGCCGGTCATATGCAACTGTATTAAAAACAGGACAATAGAAGTTACTGCTCCTCCACAGCACCCGCACAAAAGGGGCACAATTTTTTGGGGACACCCAGTAGGGTCAAATCTTGGTAAATAATTCAATCTTTAGCGTAATTGTGTTTTGGTATCTATATAAAATTTTTAAAACCCATAAGATTGCAGAATTTCGAGTAAAAATGAAGCACAGCGACGCATAGATGAAGCACCTGCGATCTAGTTTTATAGTACAGTGGAAACAAGGCTTTAATGGTAGATTCCTACTTTCCGCTGCTAAATTAATGTTTTGTTCTTATTGGTTTACTAAAGTATCTTTCTAATCAAGGTTTTCAAAGCCCCTACGACCCCTGCATATGTTTCGTTGTTATTGAGCAATTAAGATTTATAATGCGTTGCTATGCTATAAGGGCTCTTAAAGATTGCTTCACAGAAAAGTACAAACGCGTTTGAAATGCATTAGAAATGCGACGTAAACAACGGCAAAATCATCTGGCCCCAATTTGAGATTTTTTGGCGCCTTTGAAGACATCCCAATGCAAGTTTCGATTCCATTTGGAACTGATAACTCTTTACATATGCGTTTAAAATGAGATGCTTTATCAGTGACACGGAATCTACTGCGACGTCCTAGAACAATTAATCAATGCTTTGAAAGGTATCCCAGAATCTCTTCTGAGTGTTCTATAAAGGCTAAGGTAAACTCATTTAAGGGGGAGTGCGAAAGTTTCCCGGGGAACTTTAAAAACACTAATTACCACCAATTTAAACCCATGTCTAGGTGTATAACAATAATTACAAGGTGGGCCAAAAAAAGTGTAGGCCCAGACCCAAAATTTTTGCTCGATAGTTGCATTTAATGCTGTATTTAATGCAAAATAGATTTATTCAAAAACTTGCAATTGGAAAGTTTTCAGAAATTGTTCAATCTTGAGCGTTACTTTTTTGGCCTACCCTGTATGATAATTTATTAGTAAACTTAAACCAATAATTTTTGAAAACCATTTTGCAATCCCAGGAATATGAAAAAAAGGAACCAGACTGAATTGAAATTAACGCAGAAAGGAGAGCCTTGCGCATTCAGTTCAGTCTTTAACATCAATTCGGCTTACTAGCAAAGATCCAAATCTCTCGTGGACATAGTTGCACTTACAGTAGATGCGGACTCTGCTTTACATTCCGCCTGAAATAAAGACCACCACCAATTAGAAACGCATTCCGAATATATAAAATCTGAGAGCCATGAAACAAAGGTGGAAATAGTATCAAAGCTCAGGTCCTAGCCTGAAATAAAGATCACCACCAATTAGAAAGGCATTTCGAATATATAAAATCTAGAGAGCCATGAAACAAAGCTGGAAATAGTATCAAAGCTCAGGTCCTAGATTCTAGTTCATGTAAAACTAGGACCACTACACTACCTACCTAGGATTAGTGTAGGAGTCAAATATTTAAAAAAAGATTGGACAAATGCTTATTGAATCTTCCTTTTGGTTTAATGGCCACAAGGGAACTTCGGGTATTTCGATGCTACTTTGGGAATATCTTGATCATTTCAGAATTACAGCGACTTCTTTGTTTCAACCAGTTTTGGGGTTGTGACGCCATCAAATTGCTAAATCGTAAACCAGAAAAGCGACAGATTTCTGCTAACTGCCATATTGTAGACCTTAAAAACTACGGTAACGTTGAAGGTTGTACCGTTCTTCCTCTATCAATTTGGGATTAACGATGATTGTAATCATTCAATGAAAGAAAAACGCTGAAATTTTAAAAATAATAAAATATCAAAATCCTCAAAGTAGAATTACAGCAAGGTACCTGCAGTTTCCTTCACGCCATTAAATCAAAAAGCGAGATTCAATAACCATTTGCCCACTCTTTTTAAAGGATTCGACGCCTATGCTCCTTGGACTATAAACCTAGCTCCTATTTCATAACTTATTACTTGCATCACACGCCCTTCACTAACCAGACCACTAGCTACTTGATATTGCAGATAAGAGAGAGTTCTTACAGCTCGTAGTTAAAAGTGCGATTATAATACAGTTGATTATAAACTTTGAGGAAACAGTTGTGGCCAACAACGGATAAGATCAAGCCAGAAATATTTTGCACATTTGCTTAGGTCCTAAGGAAAGTAAAAATGTTTCCACAACTGGCCAGAAACTTGCTTCGGGGAATGTGCTCGGCGCGTTTGTTTGCTTTTGTTCATTTCATTCATTCATTCATTTTTAATTATTTATACACGGTTTAATTATTTATACGTGGCTTGGAGGGGGGCTCATCTCGGGGTGTCTTGTGGGTTTCGAGGGGCTTCATTACCTGCAACGCTGATCGGGGATTTTGTTGGAGTCTTTTGGTTGGTGGGGTGGTTGGTGGGGTTCTCCTGTTGCCTGTGGGATATTTTGGGTTGGGCTGCCTCCGGGGCTGCGGGTGTGCGGGTGATTGCGCGGGTGATTGCGTTTGGTGTGTCTTTTGATTGCCGGGGATGTGAATGGTGCCGTACTGTTTGTGGGGTTTTGATGGGCTTATTGGTTCTCGGGTGATTGGTGGCTGTTTGGGTGTGATCTCTGGAGGCCGGCGGTCCTTGCTCGTCGAGGCGGAAAGCGGAGTTACCTTAAATTGTGCGTAAATCACTGCGCTCGTTCTTTTCCGTCCTTTGTAATGTAGTGTTTTGTAGTACTGTTTTGTTGATAAACTACACCATGTCTTAAAAATTTATTGTAAGTGCCATAAATAGTGTGAACTCGATGTCCATTCCCGCTGTGAATAGCACAATGTAATCATGAATATGCTTTTATTATTATTGTATAGTCTGCGAATTAGCGTCCATTTTTGCGTTCTGTGACTTTGCGCAATAGTTCTCCCCTTTGTCTGCTTATTGTCTTTTGGCCAATCAGTATCTGGTTTGGGATATTCAGGACCCAATCAAAAGCCGATAGAATCGTCACATGTTTCGTAGCCCTTTGTGTTCATTGTTTGTGTCACAACAACAAACAGTTTTCGTAAACACAACATGGAGGAGGGAGCAGTAGTGGTACGATCGAGGATGAACTTTGCCAAGTTTGCGTGTCTTCAAGACTTGAAACCTTGGGATGAAGCTACGGTTCAAAAGGGATTAAACATGGTCAATCGCTCAAGCATATATTCCAGGTGAAGGAAGTCTATGACGATTTTTCAAAAGCTTTGTTTTTCCGAGGACAACGTTTACGCGGTTACTTTTCAGTTCAGCTTTGTTTTGATCTTCGACATGATCACTAGAATGGGGAATGATGTATTGGTAGTACCCTCAAATGTTTGTCACCAAGTGGGGTTTAAGAAATTATTGATGAGTCTTTTATGCCTATTGCCTCTGCAGGCTCTGAAAACTCTCTGAAGTTGCCTCTATCTGAAGTTGACGCTATCCTGAAATTTTGCTGACAAACTGCTGATGGCCTTTTGTTATCGCACAATAGCAGTAACGTCAATAGCAATGGGGAACAAAGACTTCTTAATCCTTCCATTATTCTCAGGAATTTCTTTGGTTTGATTTGAATAGCGATAAAATGACAACTTTTGTTTGATGATTGAAAAGAAGTTCATATTGGTCATGAGCGGGCTATTTATGTTTTATTTTATTGTGTATAAAACATAAGATCCTTTTGGATGATTAAAAAGTCTGTCATAGGCTTTGATATCAAATAGGGAAGCTTGGGTTGTTATAACTTGCGCTTTCTGCGCGTTTTCTCAAAAAAATAACCAATGATAGAATCAGATCAACAGTAGAAAGAACGAGGTCTGAATATCGATGCCTGCATAACCCCAATGATCTTGATGATGTCATTAGCTGCAAAGCAGTCTTTGAATGCAGAGAACCAACATGGATCGATTGCTTTAACCTTATCTGGACCGGGCTTTTCTGAGCATCCTCAGGCCGGGGGGGGCTAAATTAGCCCCCTCCCTCAGAACTCCGAATTAACAAGGGCTAGAAGAAAGAAAATTGGCCATCTTATGTAATTTGATGCGACATGACCGAATTTATAATTTATTTTACTCTAATTGTTGTATATTCGATGACGTCATCATTTTTCTTTGTTTTAGGCCAAAAACAGTACTATTACAGATTTGACTGTAAAATCTCACTCGAGAGGAATAATATGCTTATTTTAACTGCAATTGATAGATAAAATATCAAAATCTCATAAAAACATAATTTTTTGAAAAAATAATGAATTCTGTAAACCTATATTTATTACCTAAATTCGTTATATATATGACGTCATCAATGACGTCATTTCTTAGAAAAACAATAAAATTAAGTTATTTTCCACATTCTCTTATTAATTCATGGTTGAACTGAAAATTTCATCCAGTTATCTTACTTCTGTCAAGAATTATCTCACTTTGAAGTTATAAAGGGTTTGACCGTAAAACAAACCAAGATATTAAAACTACTCTCTCAGAAAATTATTATATTTCCAAAACTACATGAGATATCTTGAAGAAATTTGGATAGAAGATGCTAAATAGATAGTTAGGAAAAGTCACACAAAATGTTAAGCCTAGAAATTAGGAAAACAGAATTACCCAGACAAACATGGTAGGGGGGGCCAATTTAGCCCCCCCCCGGTCCAGATAGGGTTAATCATGTTTGAATGACGTGAAGAGATGAGCGTTGCCGCCAATGAAATTCGTGTTAATCCGAAAATCGAAGAACTTTTCATAAGAAAAATTTAAGAGGAATAAGAAACTCCAGACAGAGAACCATAAAATGTAAAACTATCAAACAGAAGGGCACATTGTTCGTACCGTTCGTAGGAGACAGTGCACAATTTATTATAATACATGGCCGGTGGAGAAGAAAAATTCTTGCAAAAAAATCTGCTCACCCCGTCAAAATTTTTCCGAATACAACTAACTGCCTTGTCACCCTTTCCTTAAAAAATGTATCTGTCCCGTATTCCAGAGATGTAATATACTACAGAAGAATTAGCTAATGATCATAAAAAATCAATTCTTGTTCTTACAAGTCTTTGTCAACAAAAAAATTGACCTTGAAGATGAAAAGTTTTGACTTATTGACTGGTTCTTGCAAACAATTGACATGGAAATTTTACATCACTTTTCACATCTCTTTAAGAACTTCCTCATCTTGCATGATCTACAATATTATTCTCAAAATGAACAATACTATGTTTCAAACTTCATCTTGAGAGCTCACAAAAAAGTTATTGCCCTGTACATATTTGCTTCATAAAAAGTGTTGACCCCGTTCTGCATAGGTTCAAAAAAAGTTGTTGCCCCATTACGTTTTGCACCGGCCATGTAATAAAATAAATTTTGCATTGTCCCTAATATCTGCACTTCTGCGCGTTTCCGGGAAATTTCTCCAATGAAACAATGAAACGTAAGAACCAACAGTAACAAGAAGGAGTTCTGAATATTGAACCCCTAATAACAATTGTATAACCACACTGTATGCTCTGAGCTCTGCCCCAACAACAAACGGATATGAACCAAGGATATGGACGAAGCGCATCAAATCTGAAGCAACCCCCTTGTTTCATATAGTTCCAGCATGAAACAAATGCCGATGTCAAGTTTTCTATGCGTAGGGGGGATAATTGCGTGCCAAAAGAACTTGTTCTTGTCTTTGTGCTAATTAGCTGCGGTAATATGCTGATCAATCACACTAATGAGCGTGACTGACCTTCTTACTGGCTGACCTCAAAGCCCCTAAAAGGACTTTGTAATAAAAAAGGACTTGCTTTAAAATCAAGAACTCGCGTCGCACTATTTTTGCTAAGCAGTGATATTGTAACGGTAAGTTGTAGCGTTGTATATTAATTTGTTCAACATTTGAAAGGTTAATAGTGTTGCTTACATTAAAAACAACACTGCTAATCCTTTTCCAATATTGAAACAACGCTACGACATTCTTTTGCAATATCTACTTGATTTTTGTGTCGTTGCTGAACGAAAGGACCTGCTGTTTTTGAACAAACCATACATTAGAATTTCTTGTGCCATAAATCAGAAGCAACCACTTGTCAGATTGACTCAAACCCAGTTTCAAACTCTAAGTGGAAGCCTATCCTATGCAGCTATAAACAAATGAAATAACTTATTTTACAGCTCCTCCACAGTAGCTGCAAAAGCGGGGCGACCTTTTGGGACACCCTTCATTTTGAAAGAAATTTGTGGAACGTTCTCTGTAGACAAAGCCCATTTGTGATTTTAAAACTGCTTAAAAGGGAGACTACAAGAAGAAGCGTGTCTACTGAGACCTCTCCGACGTGAAAGACGCTCGACAAATCATGTCCTTGGTTAATGAACCAAGTTTCTAGTTTGGTCGATGAGTTGAGTGAACTTACGGTAAGATAGATTTTATAGACCAACCCAAAGCCCCCCCTCCCCTCTTCTCTCCCCTCCCCTAGTGTATTTTTGCGAGAGACTACTTGTGATTTGCTTACCTCTAATTTCCGCATCTCTTCCTTCAATTTTCTCATAAGCGTATCTTTCTCCTTAGGAAGCCTTGAATTCTCAAGACCCAAGCCTTTGATCTATGATTTGAAGATAACTGAATTAAAATTTTAATAATTTTACAGCAGAAAGTAGGAATCTTATCAAGAGTGACGCCTCAAGTAAGCAAAACAATTCTCTTCGTTTTACTTCCTTACACAAAATTGTTTTCAATCGGGGATTCGATACCGGGTTGAAATTTTTAACATACGCTTTCTCGTTTCATGTTTTCATGAGTAGGTCACCACAGTTGGAACATTTCATCCTTGCCTGGAAGGGAACCAGCGATTTTCGGGCATTAAACCTGCTGATTAATCTGCTGTGCTGTATAGTACAATAAAACACAGGCAGATTTTGTAGCAATAGCACAACTTGATTTTAAATGACACGCCATTTCAAAGCGATTTGCAATCGCAGGTAACGAGATTTCTCCCATGCGGTAAATCAGAACAAACGAAGCCGCAAAAGATAACTGTCATCTCGCGTTGTGCAAGCAAAAAGTCGTTGTTGAGAGAAGTTATTGGTATATACCGAAAGACGAAAGATCGATATAAACAGCTATCTCCGAGACTTTCTTTATCAAAGTCAGAAGCTGAATAGTAGGTATTCCAAAGATAGGAATCAAATGTTTCCCCCGATATTTGCCTGTTGCTAACGTACATGACCCCGTGGCGTGGCCTCGTGGTCCAAACTTCGAAAGCCTCATTTTCACGGACCAATCAGAGTGCGAATTCCGGGCAAGTCTCGATCGCCAACGAAAAATATAATAGAAGTCGTGAAGATTTTGCTAAATTTTACCTACCTTCATAAAACGCAACAAGGACAGTAGATTGCTGGAAATTTTCCGAATTTTTTTAAAGAAATCTCTCCAGATGTTGGGTTATAAATGTCCAAGGAACCTTTAAAATATCTCAAGGTTTCGAGGAATTGGCGTCTCCAATTCACGCACAAACCGCTAGGCATTGAATCTTGAACAATAGAAATTCTGGCCGAGAGACAATAGGTAGAACAATAGAAAACGCAAATTGTTGTCGTTTTTGGGTCGTTTTTACAACATTTCACAAATATATAAATGTACGGAAGGGAAATGAAGATTTTCGAAAAAAGATTTTCCCAAACCTGTTTCTAACTGGAATGAATACTTATCAAGGGAACGAAGGTTTATTGCAAGATTTGAACGAGAAAGAAACATCTTGAATTCACACTTATCTTTCACTAAAATATGATTTTTCAAGTGGATTTTCAACACATTTCTGGGACACAAAAAGCACTCACGTACCCCTCAAAAGATATCAAATTTAGCGTATGATCTAAACAAAATTTCGGTTTGAAGCTAACATAAATATGTCCGAAGCTACTAAAGAATGAATGCGCGAAGGGGTAGGACCAACAACCAGAATCAAAGGCCTTACGGAAACAAATGCAAACGTAGTCACCAGTTTTTATCTTGTAAGAAGGCAAAATAAACTGAAAAAGTACACCAAAGCTGCGTAATATACTTGGCCTTGGCTGACTCGATATCCACTATTGCCAGTTTCACCAACAAAGTATTCTATCAATGCACACGCCATTCGATGAGCTAGAAGGGCGCGAAGGTTTTGATGATATATTGTAATGGACGAATAAACTGATTCTGATGAGCTGTAATACGAATCGACAGCAATAAATATATTAAATTGGTACACCAAAGAGTTTCAGAGTTCCGACAGTCCACCCAAATTCATTTCTCTTCTCTTCTGCTTGGTTTAATGCATATATAGTCTATTCGTCCATGACATGGAGCTGATCATCAATACCTTCGCGCCCTTCTAACACATCGAATGGCGTGTGTGTTGATAGAATACTTTGTTGGTGAAACTGGCAATGCATTATGGCAGAAATAGTGGATATCGAGTCATTCAGACCAAGCCAAGTACATTACGCAGGTCACGTTACGGACTAATTAACGCAGGTTACGGGGTCACGTGCACGTTTTCAGTTTGTTTTTGCTTTCTTGCAAGATAAAAACTGGTGAGCACGTTTGCATTTGTTTCGTAGGCCCTTTAATTCTGGTTGTTGGTCGTACCCCTTCGCCTTCATCCTTTAGTAACGTCGGATTTGTCTACTTTTGCTTGAAACCGAAAAATGCTTCAGATCATACCATAAATTTGATATCTTTTGAGGGGTACTTGAGTGCTTTTTGTGTCCCAGAAATTTGTTAAAAGTCAACTTGAAAAAATCATATTTTAGAGAAAGAAGAGTGTGAATTCAAGGTGTTTCCTTCCCGTTCAAATCTTACGATAAACCTTCGTTTATTAGAAACAGGTTTGTGAAAATATTTTTCGGAAACATTCATTTCTTCCCGTACATTTATATATTTGTGAAATGTTGCAAGAACGACCCAAAAACGACAAACGTTGCATTTTCTATTGTTCTACCTATTGTCCCTCGGCCAGGATTCCTATTGTTCACAATTCAGTGCCTAGCGGTTTATGTGTGAATTGGAGACGCCATAATTCCTCGAAACCTTGAGATATCTAACTGTTCCTTGAACAGGTACACCCCATCATCTGGAGAGTAGATTTCTTTTAAACAATTCGGAAAATTTCAAGCAATCTACTGTCATTGTTGCGTTTTATGAAGGTAGGTAAAATTTAGCAAAATCTTCACGACTGCTATTATCTTTTTCGCTTGCGATCGAGACTTGCCCGGATTCGCAGTCTGATTGGTCCATGAAAATTAGGCTTTCGAAATTTCGGCCACGGAGTCACGGGTCATGACGTTAGCAACGGGCAAATTGGTAATGCAATGCTGGTATACTTTTGGCGTAAATAAGAAACTTAGAGAGCTTTTGAATTAGCTGAATAGAATCTCTGCAACATATGTTTGGATCTATCTTCTTCTTTCGATGTATACTCGTGACTTCTCTTAATAGGGTCTTTCTCGTGTACAACGAGACAGTCAGCCATACATGTTTTGGGGCCTCTTTATCGCTTCGGCGGTTTTAATTTGTAGCTTGGAAGCATTCCCTTCGTCTGCGATTGCTTTGAAATGGTGTGTCAATCAAGAGCAAATAATGCTATTGTTACAAATCTGCCCTTGATGCACAAGATGGTAGTTGGAAAAATCTCAAGCCTATCAGATCTCTTGTCTTCATTATTTCGCATATCGGCATCTTAACTTTATCAGAGCCATTGAGAATATATTCTATCATTCAACCACAGCACATTTAACTGGCTTAAACGGCTAACATTTTGAATTTGCATCGAATAACTTCCAGAAGTGGAAAGAAAGACTTTTTATTTTTTCTTCGCATTTCCATTAAATACTTGAAAACGGGTAGTTTTGAAATCTTTCAAAAATGTGGAGACTCTGTGGAAATGCAATATTTAAAGCAAACCCAAAGGAAATGAAAAGCTGCAACAACAACAACAACAACCACCAATGCGTCAGAATTGAGTTATGTCTTTTCAAGAGGTTCAAAATTATTAAGCCTACGAACAGGATACTTCGCTTGTTTTCTTTCTCCACAAAAAGAACAACAACAGGGTTTCTTGACGACGAGTAATTGAAATAGACTTACGAAGCGATTCCATGTATTCGTTAAATATTTTTAATCTGATTTTTATTTTCACTCATCCAATTCAATGAATAATACTGAGTCTATAATTGAAACGCCAACGCCCCTACGATTGGTTTTCGTCATACAGTAAAAACCCGTATAAAAGAACCACCATTTTTTAGCTTAGCTTAGCAAAGGTTACTAATTCTGGGGTATAAAATTTTAAAATGATCTAATTAAGAGGACATGCACTATCTAAAAACCAAATAAATGACATGCTTTTGTGCATCTAGCACTTCAAAACATAAATTTAGCCTGAAGGTTCTTAAAATTTGTGGTTCTTATATACGGATTTTACTATACTTTTGGATCAATGAAAGCTATGTTTGGTTTTGCAAAGCAAACATGAACATAGTTCGCTTAAAAATGATTGAAATATGACCTCTATGTCGCCAAAGTCTAGAGTTCGCTTTCAGAACATTAAGACTGAGAAGATTTTGCGTCCATTTAGGCGACATATTCATTTCATATCCTTTAAAAGCTATGAATTTGTTGGTTGTCTCTGTACATAGCGTCAGTGTTAACTATGAAATAATGACGAAGTCATACCGACCTTTGGCGTCTTTATAAGGCTTGTTGGAGTATTGCAGTATAGTCTTATGAGCTGCCCCCACTTCTCCAACTTTGGATGAATTTTCTGTAAAATTTGAAAAACGATTAAAGTCTGTTTCAAATCAAATGTCAGGTGAGATTTGCGATAATGCAAAATTACTCATGTAAACCACTTCAATTGTTGTTATTCGCGGGACTTATTAACTGATATCTTATTTGAGACAGACTATAGTTTCTTGTGATTCAAATGTCAAGTTTGATTGAATGATGAACATATGAGGTATTTATTAATAACAAATATGAAACATTTATGCTCAAAAAAGTGTTTAATCATAAAAACAGCACAATTTTAGAATCTAACTTGTGACACAGCTCTTAAAGGTTACTGATTTTGAGATGTTTCACGGGTTGCGGGTTTAGCCTATTTTTCGCTCGTATTTCGGGTTTTCTGTTTAAAATCCGTAGGTTATCAGGTTTTCCAAGTCACATGGTTTATGCAGTTGATTGAGATCGAAACTCTTGGATGCTTAAAACAAGGAGGAACAGTCGCTGAAAGCGAAATCGCTGGAAATAATCGAGAAGTACTGGCAAAATTCAAACTTTTCGTCTAAAAATGCGCCTTCGGATTTTGTGTGTTTTTGCTTCCGGGTTTTCGGTTTTTGCAAACTTTGATGTAGGTTTGCAGGTTCTGGTATTCCCCCAAAGCCCTCCTCCTTGAATAGACTATAACAATTTTGTTCTGACTCTTTCAAAGTATAAAGGGTAATATAGTCACTGAAAGATGAAACGTGACCTTATACCCAGCTGTGTTTTCAAATAAACCAATTAAGAATTCTAAGCTGGATCAGGATTGCGTTTAAATAAGAATTTTATTTATCTAAGTTAAAATCTTAGCATTTCTGGTATATTTATGTTTGAGGTTTGACGTATTGGCCATATGGACTAATTCCCATGTTTGTAATCGTCTATTTCTATAAAACCACCAGACAAAACCTACCCTTTTGTAACGTCAAGCAGGGTGACCCTTTCGTACCGTCAAGTTTTTGATCAATTTTTCATGTTTTTTCTTCATAACTGCGATCAGAAATGAAAGAAGGTAATACAACCTTTTCCATGTGAGCATTGTACATTAGAGGTATGATTTGCAAAATGGAAACAATATTTTGGTGCTGTTTTTCCACTCCTTTTGCAGCCATGAACAAGTGATCAAAGTCTCCCGCAGATGGGGTGACTGTAAAGTTTCCATCAGATAACACAAAGAATACTACTTTCTTACGAGTGAGCTTCATTCATCTACTCCATGATTCAGTCTCGTGCTTCGAACCTAACAATAACAAAAGCGCATGCGCAACATAACATAACATATAAACGAGGCTAATAACGTCACACCTTTCCTCCAACAAAAAAGGATAAAAGAAAAAGTAACACAAAGATTAATTGTCTTGTAAGTACGTTGATCAGATATTATGTCCAGCAAGGTAGTCAGGCCAAATTACTCTTCTGCCACTTCTTGTCGTTACTGGTCGGTAAAAGTTCAATTGTCTGTGATCAAATCTCGTTTCAGCAGGTCTGGCGGCGGCAGTGTCTGCATCAGCGGCATTAGGCCGTAACTGAGGAGGTTCTGGCGGATTCCATGGCTCTACTTCAGGTTGGTGCTCTTCGGGAGGTTGAGGCGCTGTTTCTTGTTCCTTTGTGGGGAAAATGATTGAATCTTCTTCATCAACATTGAATGGCTCTTTGGTTTGGCGTAGAAACTTTCGATTTCGTCTGAAGATCTTTCCATCTTCTGTTTTTACATTATAAGATCTTACACCAACTTGCTCTATGACACAGCCTTTGGTCCAACGGCCTGTTCTGTCATTATTCCTTGGCTTGATCCGAACAACATCATCCTTCCTTAATGTGCTAAGCTCCTTTGTGCCTCTGTTATAATACTGTGACTGTATCTGCTTCCTCGTGCGAAGTTTTTCTTGAACACCTGTGACGACCTTTGGTTTGAGGAGCTTCTTGGACATGGGAAGCAGAGTTTTGGCTCTTCTGCTGAATATACGCTGGGAGGGAGAGCTGTCCATCCCCTCAGAAGGCGTGTTTCGCCAATCAAGCAGCATGAGGTAGAAGTCGTTGCCAGATTCAGCTGATTTTTTCATTAGCATCTTTGAAGTTTTGACTGCATTTTCTGCTTTGCCATTACTTTGAGCGTACTCTGGCGAGCTTGGCTCGGTGGCAAATTCGTATTCTTTGGCGAAATCCTGGAATTCTTTTGAAGAGAAAGGGACGTTGTCACTCATGAGCTTATCTGGTATACCGTGCGTAGAGAAGTGTCGCTTGAGCTTCTTCTTAACTTCCCCAGCAGTTTTGTAGTAGAGACGATCTATCTCAAAGTAGTTGGAGTAGCAATCCACAGTACAGAGGAAATCTTTGTTGTTGAATGTGAAGATGTCGGCAGCAATAATTTGCCATGGGCGGCTTGGAATTTCACGTGGAATGAGGGGCTCTTTGGCCTGGTTATTCTGGAATGTGTTACAAGTTTCACATTTCGAGATAAAGTCGGTCAGATCTTTATTCATGCCTGGCCAATAGACTGCTTCTCTTGCTCTCCTGAGGCAACTCTGTATTCCTGTGTGTGCAACGTGCAGCTTGTCTCGGATCTTTTGGCNAAGTTTTAATTGATTCTGTAGGTTCTTGATACGATTATTAAATTTATAACGCTCGTAAATGACATTTGTTTCACCAATACAGTAAGTATTCCATAATGCAAAAATTCTCTCAATGTTTTGACGTTCAGTGAATTGTGTATATTGAGGGCTTCCGGTCTTATGCAGGTGATGAAAGCAGCAACTCGAAAATTGTCGGGTTTAGATTTTAAATTCGTAACGGTTTCATAGGCATCCCATATTTGCCCCCACTGTTTCCAATTCTCTGATAAATTGCCTCCTAAATTCAGTCTTGGTGGTAATGGCACGTTAGATATGAACGACGGTGTTGCTCCATTTCCTTCAGCGGGAACAACAGGCACACTTGGCCTAGGCTCATTTGGATCTGGATCTGTCATCACTCTGTTGCGTTGCGTTGCGTTTTTTTTAGCGCCAAGCCCTGGGATCGCAGAAGTAGAGAAGACCTAATCGAGTCCGCGACCCCTTGTCATGACGCTCAAATGGTGGGGCTCTACCTGGGATCGAGCCCTGTCCGCCTGACTGCAAAGTCAGAGGATTACACCACTGCGCCACAACACCTGTAAGTCGAGACGCTGTACAGCTGGATGTAAATAAAAATCAGCAAGGAAATCTCGACTTGCTACACATCGAAAATGGGTGTTTCATCTGACACCATGTAAAGTTTCCATCAGATAACACAAAGAATACTACTTTCTTACGAGTGAGCTTCATTCATCTACTCCATGATTCAGTCTCGTGCTTCGAACCTAACAATAACAAAAGCGCATGCGCAGCATAACATAACATATAAACGAGGCTAATAGCGTCACAGTGACTTTGATCAAAAAGTGAAAAGTCAATGGGGATTTTTGGATCAAAAAATACTTTTTGAGATAAGCGGATACAAATTTAAGACATGAAAGCTTGGTTGGCATGAAATTTAAGACATGAAAATGGTGCACAATTCGGTAAACAGCCAAGCCCCCGCTTACCTTACAGAAATGTTTGACAAGCTGTCAGATACATGCAAGAGAGAATTACGTAATACCAAAACGGATTTGGCTGTTCCTCGTCACAAATCGGCTTTCGGCCAAAAAGTTTTCTCGTATAAGGGTGCAAAATTGCGAAACAATCTTTCTGTTGAAGTCAAATCGTCCAAAACGTGTGAGATATTCAAAACAAGTATTGGCAATACCAACGGCGAATGCTGATTCTCTCTTTCATGCTATAATTAGCATTACTTTAATTTGTGATACAGAAAACTTTGTAAATAAGATTATATAATTATGTATGCCTTTCTTTTTTAGTAATTATTTGCGGCCGAAGGCCGCATATCTATTTGATTTCAATCGAAAACCTGCGAAAAAATCTTAGCAAGTCTTCTCGATTCCATATCTCAAAATGAGGCTTCCGCCAACGCTGTAAGGCTATTGCGGGGGTGAAATGTAAATCTATGTAAACAACGTATTGTGATCACACAATAATGAACGTCAAAGGCATTAAACCTTAATCTCTCTCTTGTTTTGTGGAATGTGTAGTTGTCTGATTTCAGTTTTGGTCACAAAACAACTTTCCATGGCTGATTGAATTTTCAATTCAAAGTGAACAAAGAATTGCAAAGCCAACAGAACCACAAAGGCCTGTTACTATTAGCCTGCTGCGTGCAGACTCTACAGTGCGGAGGAGGGAAAAGGAAAGGAAAAAACGCCGCACTCACTGACTATTGTTATTGCTAGTTTATTGTACGTATATGCACGGCCCACTGTAAATCAGTTCTTGACTGACATGGCCACCGTGCCTAAAGAATTTAAAATCAAATCAAATCAAACATGAACATTCTAGAAATCTTCTTTCAAAATCCAAAAGATTTTTAGTTATCGATTCAAGGACGTCTGAATAAATTTCACGTTTATTTAACACTCATTTTTAAGAGTTTGAATCTGTCGTCTGTAGTTTACCTTTCGTTGCTGGTGGGCAAACATTCAGTCATATGAACTATTACCAAACCAGTTTCGACCTCCTGTGATAAATGACCCCTAAGTAGCGGCTGATTTGACATAGGAGAGATTACATTTAAAAAGAACTGAGTTATCAAAGTCACCCTCCTGATCAAAAGTAATCGGCTGATTTGACGGTACTATAATCTAATTACCAACAATTACAAATCTTACTCAAAAAATGAGAATTAGGAGTGTGTTGGCGTGTGTTTAAATCAGGGCGGTCTGCATCTAAATCGAAATGGCGACCGTCAGCTGGCTATGAACATTATTGGTAAAATCCGATCTTTTGACTCTTTATGAAATAATCCGACTGAATCTTTAGAGGCTCACTCGCCTAGCCGCCATGAGGATAATATTCTTCCCGGTCCTGCTAGTGGGGGGCGGACCCTTGGTCACCGAAAAGGAATGGTTATTGGCTCTATAAATGTAAATAGCTTGCTGCTTCATATCGATGAAATCAGAGAGCTTATTACAGATAAAGGGTTTCATATACTTGCAATTAATGAGACAAAACTAGACAGCACAATTGCGGATAACCTTCTCGGTGTCGATGGGTATGCCCTACATAGGCGGGATAGGGATAGACATGGGGGTGGGGTGGCTGTGTATGTCAGAGACTCTTTAAAACACCATACGAGGAGAGATATCCCTGAGGGAGGTTTGGAATTTGTTGGAATAGAGGTTGAACCTACTAAAGCTCAGCCATTTTTAGTAGCGGCCTGGTATAGACCTCCCTCTGATCCGATTGAAACATTTACTAAACTCGAGGGAAATCTCGAATTCTTTGATCGCGAAAATAAGGAAATAATTCTCCTTGGTGATACAAATTGTGATATGTATTTATTGGAGAACTCCCCTGAAAATACAACAAATAATGTTAACGCTGCTGTACATATGGCCTCGATTTATGATACATTTGGCCTTACTCAATTAATTAANTCAAATCAAACATGAACATTCTAGAAATCTTCTTTCAAAATCCAAAAGATTTTTAGTTATCGATTCAAGGACGTCTGAATAAATTTCACGTTTATTTAACACTCATTTTTAAGAGTTTGAATCTGTCGTCTGTAGTTTACCTTTCGTTGCTGGTGGGCAAACATTCAGTCATATGAACTATTACCAAACCAGTTTCGACCTCCTGTGATAAATGACCCCTAAGTAGCGGCTGATTTGACATAGGAGAGATTACATTTAAAAAGAACTGAGTTATCAAAGTCACCCTCCTGATCAAAAGTAATCGGCTGATTTGACGGTACTATAATCTAATTACCAACAATTACAAATCTTACTCAAAAAAAGAGAATTAGGAGTGTGTTGGCGCAATGACAAATTGCAAAGTGGTAAGACAAAAGGTGTATTTGTTTTCGTCCTTGTTGGCCCTTTTTCAGCCTCAGGAGTGATGAAAGAGTATTCTTGTTGTTATTTCTCAGAAACCAGGACCTTTAGACGGCTTCCAAATATCTAAGTGCTGAAGCTGGACGATTTCACAGACTTGCTAGTGTTTCTCGTTTTTCTAACCGAGACATGCCACTTAGCAACAAAGGTGTTCTTGCCAGTTTCTTTGAAAGGGGCATTCTCGTTGACTCTGGGATTTGTTTCTGCAAGGTGTGCATTTTTTGCAAAAATTAAGAGAGAATTAGTGACAACAAATTCTCCTCAAATACTGCGTAAGCAAAAGAAACTTTCTTTCGTCAATCCTTCAAAAACTGCCATGGACAACTTAAGTACGAAATTATACTTGCTTTCATTCTAGAGGATTAAAATACCTTTTGGCAAACAACTTTGAAAATGCAAAAGACACCATTTCATCGATCGATGAAATATACTAAATGTTCACTTAATTTACTCGGTTATTTTACTTCACTATTAATTTATTGGCTTCAATGAAAATAAGATTCTTGTCCAAAGCTTTTTATATTCAAATTTTGATTATTGCCCTCTAGTAGGGTACTTCTCATCAATTAAATCTGTGCAAAAAATTGAAAAGATTCAAGAATGCGCCATTAGATATTTGCATAATGATCACCTTAGCTCGTATAGCGATTTACTTTCGAAGTCGGCAAGGTATACTATGCATGTTTCCCGTCTAAGTGTTCTCTGTATAGAATTTTTTAAGATATTGAAAAATTTAAACCCGTCTTTTATGCACGACATTTTCAAAATAAAATCTTCTAATTACTCATTAAGAAACTCCCACGACTTACAGCATTATAGACCAAATCAAGTCACCTTTGGTTACAATAGCCTTCGATCATTTGGGACCTCAAATCTGGAATGGACTGCCAAACGAAACAAAGTCCACCGAGAATTTAAATAGTTTTAAAAATATCATAAAAAAGTGGGATGGCCCAAACTGTAAATGTAATGCTTGTCAATATGTGTCCAGAAATTAATTTTTATTTTGTTAGGTTATCAAAACGCTGCAAAAATAGTTATGTGTTATTTATTTATAGATGTAGTTTAGTTTACTTTTTACATTTGTATATAGTAAGCTAGATGTAAATAATCGATGTAAAATAAGTTGACCAACAAACTCATAATTTCAGTGTTTCAGTCAATGGCATTTCTTCAAGATGAGTAACAAAATCAAATAGTATAGATTTTCAAAAAGTTGCAGTTGTTTAAATCATGTAGTACGCATTCGAGCACATCAATATACTTAATATACCTGCAGTACTGCTTGTGATGCAAGTTGCTTTCCAACTCTTCTGTTCTTACAGAGACCCTAAAAGATAGATCAATACAATCGAGAAAGCTCTTTTCGTATATCTGGGCAGTGATGATCTCTTATAGAAATTCCAAGTATAATTTCCATACCTGACAAAACTGACATAGCTGAAAAAGGTTGGCAACCTGGTTAACTTTTCTTGGCACCACTATACTTGGCCTTTTCGAAAAGATTGTAGTTTGACATGATCATGAATTTGAATGAAATTTTTGAAATTTTGAACATGAAGTTTTACAAAAAAATTCTTCCCCTTTCATATTTTCCTGCAGAAACTTGTTAAGTAGTTAAGAATATCGAAGTAGTGTAGTAAATAGTGCACGCACTTTTTATCTTCTTCACTCTTCAGAATCATGGAAATTAACGTTCTGCTCTCTCAGTATCTAAAGAGTAATCAATAATTCGGACCGTATCACTGCCAAGAGAGAGTACTCTTTTTTTCATAAGCTACTGGTGATTACCTCTGTAATTCCTACATTATAAACATTTTATAGTGGTTAAATTTTCCGTCATAATGGCAGTAAGCATTTCGAACGTGAAAAGTTCCAGACAGCAAATATTTCGTACGGCATAATTGCGGATTCCTTTTCACCAAAAAATTTTCGTTCCAAATTTTTGCAGTTAATGTGGATTGCTGAAAAAATATGTTGAATTGTATCAAAATCATTATTCTGGTAAATAAATAAATGACCTAGTTGGTTCTTTGAAATAATGAATTGATCAAATGCTTCATGACGTAATGTACCGAGTAGATACTAGTTACTATGATATGAGGTCTGGATGAAGTTCGCCACTATTATCATTATAAGATTCCAGTCCTTGGCCAATACACACAAATCTTGCATTACGATTCGTTAGCTGGATTTCCACTAGGTGCAAAAAGTGGGGCGCGCTAAGTTTTTTAACTGCTTTGATTGGCTAACTCTCAGGCGAAGTCAATCAAAAAGCGAAATCCTTTGCTGCAGAACAATAGAAATGTAGCGTGTGCAATATTTTGCACCAAGTGCAAATCCAGCTTTACGTGTCAACAGAGCGACCGCAAAAATCAGATCGGTTTTGATGTTCCCTTTTCGTCTTAGACAAAGACTGGTCAGCATTTTACCTGCAAGTCTTTACACTTTTCTCAAGTCATGGAAGATGAGGAATTAGCAGATCGCTTTGAATGCAAGTCTATGGTGTCATAGTTTGTACAAACATTTTATTTCTTCTCCACAGAAAGAACTTGTCAACACAACAAGATTCTTTAGCGGGCAAAACACTTAAAAGATTTCCCCTGCAGCTTAAAAAGGCGTTGAAAGGGATAATATATTCTGATTACTATCGGTACAAATAAAATTTCAAAATAAATACCTAAACTTGTTTTTTATGCCTCGGTTAGGTTTTCCTCGATAAATTTAAAGACAGAATCCTTTACATAGGCAAAGTATATCAGTTTATACACCAATCCGCAAGATGACAATATTTTTGCTCATCCGGTTCGAAAGAAAACTGAACAGCATTTGCAAAGTAACTCACAGTTGCAGAGTGTTTTCCACAGATGATTTCATAAGTGTGTGGCTGGTCTCTTTCACCTCTGGTCAATTTAAAATGTATTTTCGCGTTGAAAAGACCTCGATTCCTGTCAATAAGATATGAAATATTTTAATCTTGCAATAAAACTGAGCTTTATAAACATTTTACCGTTAAAATATTGGCTGCAAAAGACTCAACTATTCAATAGATTCGAAGAACAATGGGATAGGTAAAACGTACACAGAGATGCCACTTTCCTCGCAGAATTAACTGATTCTGTATACCAAAGCCCTTAGCACTTTCCTCGCAGAATTAACTGTGGCAAATGTATCCTAGACTTAATTGTAAATGTATCCCACAAATCACTGTGTAGGTTGAGGTGGTGTTGAATGGTGTTTTGTTGGTGGTAAGTCAAATGTATCCACCATTTTCATTGAACATCATTAGATATTTTAATCGCTGACTGGGGAATTCATGTTTTAATTACTGTAGTGACAAATACAAAACATGAAAGTTTACACAGCATACAAATCCAGAGAGGTGGCCAAATGAATTCAAAACACTCAAAGCAAAACAAATTTTTGATAAAATTCTAATCCAGATCAAACATCCATTGGAGAAGACTGGATATCAATAAACATACTACCAAGAGTGGCCAAGTGTATCCAACATCCTGTCTAATAACGATGGTCAATGATATTTGTCAGCAAAGGCAGCATCCTTCGATATGCGGATTTTCCTTAGATCGACACTTTTTCTTTAGATCGAAGGATTTGCTTGTTTTTCAATCAGCGGATATTTACTCGATCGACGGAATGAAATTGGGAAGATGCTGATTGCATAAAACTCCTTCCAGGGGTGAAAATGGACTGCGTGAGCTCAGCATCAAATTTCAGTGGGGGTTACCACTGTTTCGCGTAATTTCACCGTTGCATATCCCAAACAGTTGATGTTCTCGGTTCCCATAGCAGTGCTTGTTAGGGGGTAAAATCAGTTTTCCAAAGTGAACAGACCTCTTTATCGATCGGTGTGTAAAGACAATTCTTTAGATCACGTCTTCAGAACAGATCATGTGTGCACATTCATCTTTCGATCTAAGAAAAAACGTCGATCTAAGGAAAATCCCCATATCGAAGGATGCGGCCCTTGCTGTTCATTGAGATGTTAAAAAAACGTGTGGCAAGTGCCATGTAATTTTTCTGGGACATGTGGTCCGTGCAACTAAAACACTTGCTTTCGTACCTTCTTAGACAAGATGCAAGTACATCGGCTGGCAGCGGAAGTCCTATTGAATTTGCACAGTCAGCAACGGATGCGTCCGTTATATCCAAATCATCGAATGCCTGAATGAAGAATTAAAAAATGTAGATGTCTGCAGTCTGTCTCATATTACCAGGTGTCTCAGAAAAAAATTAGTCCCGCTTGCATCGCTGTATAGTAAATTTAAGGACTGTTATCGAAAATATTAATCAATAAATGTAATCCGGAGGCTTCAACTTAGACTTTAATACAAAAACCCTGAGAAATCGGTCAAGAACTCGTCGATTTATCATAACTTCAACTCCGAAAGTTGTCCATGCGTGTGAAACCAGAGCATCTAGTGAAGCAACAACGAACTTGGCTGTAGAAAATGTATCAATACGAATAGAAATTGCATCATCGCAAATAAGAAGGCTTCCAAACAGCTTCCAAGAAAAATAGGCAAAACAAAATGGTGTTGTCTCGTTATTAATTTACTGAAATGTCAAAATTATTGATGGCAAAGCCGTTTTGCATTTGTCGTTTATGCCATCAATTATCCCATTGCCAGTTGATTTCCTTATCTCTCATTGAAAACATGTTACTTTGCTTGTAAGACATGCAACACTCAATCTTTGTTCCAAATCCAAAAGAATGATTCAATAGCTACAGCTCGTCAGTAAATCAGTCAGTTATTTGTTTTAAGGATTTTTTCTAACTACTTAAAGCTAATTTAGGCCCACTAAGCATGCCGCATCCAGGAATGGGACCCCTAGTTTAACGTCCCTTCCGAAGGACGGCGAAGTGAGTTGCGAGGTCAGTCTCCCATCCGTCACCCATCCGGAGTTTGACCACACTCGACCGAGATTAACTTCAGTCACCTGGTGAAAATTGTATAAGCCGCTCGGCCACTCACCCCACGGGTTCCCACTCGGCCACTCACCCCACAGGCTCGGCCACTCACCCCACATGTTCCCTTGAAAATCCCATGTGTTTGTTTAAAAATACTAGTGACTTACAGTAAATTGTCTAGCAGCTCTTGGTTGCTTCACTTTAGGCTCTGGTTTTGACAAGCACCCATTTTGGGGATTAATCAACGATTTCTTGGCCGATTTTCACGGTGTTTGTATCAAAGTTTAAGTTGAAACATCTAGATTACGTTTAGTGGACAATCTTTTTTATATTGATTCCTAGATTTACTTTGCAGCGATGCAAACAGGGGTACTTTTTTCTAAGACACCGTAGAAGTCAGGTAAAAACATCTGCGAATAAAAACAATTAAAGAGTTTTGCATATGACTAATTTTGCCTCATCACAAATCTCACCTGACATTATGTTAGACAGACTTGACATAAAAATGATTTTAAGAAGGTAAAATACGTTAACAACCAAAAGCTGCGGTAGGAGAGATTTCTGGACAATTGCTCAACCAAAACTTTTCTGCCCGAACATTCAGCCTGTCGGAAAATTTTCCCGCCGAAACTGTTCGTTAAGTCCAACCTTTTCTATAATTCTCTGCGGAGGCTTTCTATCAAGCCAGTCTATGCAGGATAGTTGATCGATTTGTACGACCATTTTTTATTTTTTTTATATTCAATCTAAAGATTTACAATAACGAATTACTTAAAACATTACATATAAACTACTTTACAACATTACAGGGACGATACCACAGGGAGCAAAAGACAATGACAACCAAATGGCCACTACATAAAACATGCAACTGAAGTTACAACTAAATGATACAACTACGAAAAACCACCCATAAACGATTAAATACCTATTTTACATTTGAGGTCAGGCCAGCATAGACAACAATGCTGAGCAACAGAAACCCCGACCGAGAGAACAACAACCACAACAATCGCTGCCGCAACTGCTCCACCCCCAGAGTCCCCATCGCTCAAGACATTGTGTGCCCATGATGTGCCTAATAGTTCACTATGTTGTGGATTTGAATGGTTGAAATTATGTGTGGATGAACTTTCATTGACACTTTATCAGCCTGACATCAAATGTAAAACAGACTTACAAACAAACGGGGAGAAAAATAAGGACTTAGTGGCTGCGTGGCGCATAACAAAAGTTTGAAATTATCCAAGCCGACCAGTTCTGTGGATGAAATGTAGAGTCAGTTGGAGTATATTTTTATTAACGTCATTAGAAAGGTCTTTATCACCATACAATAAATATTGTAAACGTTGTTTGGAAGGCTGTTAATTTGGACAAATGGTGTCGTAATAATTCCGAAACTCCAGCCAGAAGATCTCGTCGTTGAATGCCAAATGAAGGGCAAAGCAACAAAAAGTGCTTCGTATCCTCAATGCCATCGTTCGTTGGGCACATTGGGTTCACCGTATCCCGAAAATTGTGCTTGAATTTGTGAAAATTCNTTTGAAATTATCCAAGCCGACCAGTTCTGTGGATGAAATGTAGAGTCAGTTGGAGTATATTTTTATTAACGTCATTAGAAAGGTCTTTATCACCATACAATAAATATTGTAAACGTTGTTTGGAAGGCTGTTAATTTGGACAAATGGTGTCGTAATAATTCCGAAACTCCAGCCAGAAGATCTCGTCGTTGAATGCCAAATGAAGGGCAAAGCAACAAAAAGTGCTTCGTATCCTCAATGCCATCGTTCGTTGGGCACATTGGGTTCACCGTATCCCGAAAATTGTGCTTGAATTTGTGAAAATTCAATTTAATGAGACCGACCCTTATTTGGGAAAGATATGATAAGCCTATTGGGTCATGAATCTCGAAGACAGCTTTTGCAGGGGGGCGCATTATTGATAGAAGCTTTGTCTTAAAAACAGCAACAGACGGTGCAAGCCTGATTTCAGGATCAAGTTTTACTCCATTCGGAGATGCAGTTGGGATAGAAGCTAGATTGAAATATTTCTGTTCTTGCCCTTATTCGCCCAGTAACATCCTGGTTGCGAAGAGAGTAATTTGACTGATAAAGTAGTGGCATTGGCTCCTTTGTATACAAAGAGGTGAAAAAATTCATAATCTTGTAGAACAAAGTTAAGGCGTCTGCTCCACCTTCGGGAACTTAGTGACTCCCAGCCGAGCTCTGCGTACAGCTTTTCTCTTGATGTTCCCCGCCATGTTCCGGTTACAGCAAGAGCAGCAGAATACTGAACAAACTCTAATTTTTCCATTAAACTTGATAAAATGATGTTTTGACTGAATTCACATACTTTCGCTGGAATATGATAGATAATATCCCCGTAGTCCAGGCGGGGTCACACATACAGTTTATATAATTCGTTTAGGGTATGCCTGGGTAGATATTTGGAGAGATACTTTAGCAAACCAATGCCCTTTCTCGTTTTAGAGATAGCAGCTTTAATATGGGCTGAGAACGAAAGCTTTGAGTCCAAGATAATACCTAGGTGTTTATGTTCATTTACTTTTTTCACGGTATGTTGTTAAAGAAGATCACTGGATGATATATTTCATGTCTTTTCCTCGAAAGTAATAATTCAACAGCTTGTTTTTGCGGATCGGGATTAAAGGACATCCTCCAATCATGGGCCCACTGACTTATCAATTCTAGGTCATGGTTCATGTAATTTGTAGCTTCATTAGCTTCTCGGGCAACCTAAACAAGGACGTATCATCGGCAAAGAGTTTAACGTTACATTTCAAACCTGCAGTGAGATCATTTATGTACACAAGAAAAAACAATGAACTCTCGACTTCCAAGACTTCCAAATCAAAATCTGGAAAGGAGAGGGATGCAATTGTAGGCTGTGTAGACCTTTCGTGGCTCAGGTTGGGTTCTTGAGCGGATAGAACTTTGATGCACTGTGTGTAAATATAAAAAATGAAATCATTGTAAATATTGGAAACATTGTAAATATTGTACAAATCTGTTGCCAAGTATTCTGTATTGTATTTTTTCTTCTTTTTTTTTANCATGTAATTTGTAGCTTCATTAGCTTCTCGGGCAACCTAAACAAGGACGTATCATCGGCAAAGAGTTTAACGTTACATTTCAAACCTGCAGTGAGATCATTTATGTACACAAGAAAAAACAATGAACTCTCGACTTCCAAGACTTCCAAATCAAAATCTGGAAAGGAGAGGGATGCAATTGTAGGCTGTGTAGACCTTTCGTGGCTCAGGTTGGGTTCTTGAGCGGATAGAACTTTGATGCACTGTGTGTAAATATAAAAAATGAAATCATTGTAAATATTGGAAACATTGTAAATATTGTACAAATCTGTTGCCAAGTATTCTGTATTGTATTTTTTCCAACAATTTTACTTAATTAGATAGTAGGCTTGAATTAGCTATTATTTTATAGCTATTTATATGTATACCTACTTTAAATAAATAGATTATAATAATAATAATAAACCTGCTCATTGGGGGATGTAATTTTGTCAAGATGTTCTTGCCAAGCAAACATGTCAATACTTTTCATAATGGCGACGAAATCTGCCTTATCATAATACTAAATTCTGCGGATGTAAGGAGGAAGTGCTATATTAGAAACAGATAGTTTTCCATAAACAATTTGATGATGATAATGCTCGTGTAGAGACGGATGGACACCAGATTCGTTAAAGAGGTTGGGCTGATCAGTTAGAATTAAATCAATGCAGGATTTAGAATCTCCCATTAAGTGCGTTGGTTCCGAAATCAACTGATGAAGTCCAAGGTCAGATGTTATTGGCTCAAGTAGCTTTCCCTCATTATTTCAATATCATTTTTCCACCACTGAGTAGAGCGGCAATTGAAATCACCAGTAATGATAACGCAGAATGGATTTTCAGCATGCAGTTTTGAAAGCAACAGCTCAAAGTTTATTGTGAAATTGTCAAATTCACTCTGGTCTTGACTTGGACTTCTATAAACTACAACGAAAAAGTACTTTTTCCTATTTAATTGTATCTCATAAACAACAATTTACGACCATTTTCGTAACAAAGGAGCGATCATGACAAATGGGTTTGAATGAGCCGGTACAAAATATGCAGCTGTCCAGGATCTTATATCAATCTTCCTAGCATTGCTCAAGTTTTAAAAAAGTATTTGATCTTATTGCGTCAATTATGTAAGGGAAATAAACTTCTATTTCTCAAAATTAGCCACAACCAAGAATAACTACTATTACTTACTTCAATTTCTTTGCCGGAAAACGAAAAACCACTAAACTCTTTGAATTCCTTTGGCATCAAAATCACCATCGTGTTGCTTGCTGCATTTTGTTTGGCTATTTTCTTTGTTCTTCCTTCACCTTTACCGTATTTCATCCCATCGATTTCTACATTGATAACATACTTGTCTCCGTTAGCTTCCGAGTCCACCAAGGAGACTGGCTTCTTTAAAACATTCTGACAATATTCATTGAGTAATGACAGTGATGTTCTCCCAGCAGTCAGCGTGAATTCTTTTCTTTTGTCTAGCTTACTATTTTTTGCTACACATGGGATTGCTTTCAGCTGCTGGGGTAGTTCTTTCTTTTCTACCTCTTTATTGCCTTCACCTAAAATGGGTCTTTGGGCTACCTCATCGGTTAACATTTCAAACTCAAACAAACTGCTGAGATATTTTTCGAGTTCTTCAGATGCGACCATTTCTAGATTTTCCCTGGTAATCGTTTTAGTAGCTGCTCTCTTATGACCAAAATCCTCGGTTTCCAAACCCAATCCACCATTGTTGTATTCGTTGGTATCACCAGATTGAATATCACGGTTAGTTTCATCATGCATTGAGATTGCTGCAAAAGAAGATATTCTACATTTTAATGTCATGTACAGAAATTTTTCGCCAATTATCAATCAATAGCCGATTACTTTTGTTAAGTTACATATATTGCCAAATTATGAGATGCTTTGCGAACTTTCTCCATTGGTGCTTGTGATCCTAAAATTTCTTGATCAGAAATATTGTTACTTACGAATTTGTTTTCGTGAGATTGAAGAGAATATTTAAGGTTACGAAATTTCAATGTAACTTGCTATTCTAATTTCAAGCCATAGTAACTCGAGCTTTGCAGAATGTTTGTCCTTTAAAACTACAAAAATACCAGAAACTCCAAGGCTACATTTCTGTGAAGTTTGAAAATTTAGTGATTTAGCGACGCAAAAGAGTGAATCAAGAGCAGAAGAATAATAACCAGTAAAACCTTGGCTACAAAAAACCAAATCCATCAGCACTTTATACGAGAAAAATGTTTCTTATGGGGTATAATGGCTTTGTGTGAATGGCTTTTGAACTTTTTGATCACATCACCATCTATTAGCAATCTCCTTATGTGGATGCATAATTTTGTCTTTAATAAACTTTCCTTTGATGCACAATTAAGAAGCTTTTGCAAATTTTCTCCATTTTCTAGCTTGTGACATTATCGAAACTTTTAATCGTAAACCGTGCTTCAGTGCAACTTTACACAAAGACAACACCTTTCCCTATGCTCAAGTAGATAAGAGATCTTGCCTTGTGGTCTGGGCGGTGCTTCCTCCAAAGCATGGCATGATGATTGATTGTCAGCAGGAGTAACAATTGCAGTACCATCACTATCATCAATGTGCTCTGCAGCACGACTGTCACCAGTCTTACAATCAGCACTCAGTTCTTCTGACTTTACTTCTGGTATTCCATTGCATGTCTTCATGCGCTTTGAGGAAGGCTGTGGACTTGCAGCCAATAAAGTTTCTTTCCTTTTTCTTAAATATGGTTCTTGTTGCTTTTTGCCAAGAATCTGATGTAAACAAGGAATTGCCGCAAGTGGAACGTCGTGTTTCTAAAAGGCACATGAAATAGAAGTGAAAACTTGCAAGCAAACAAAAGCATTCAACTAACTCCAAAAACAGAGAAAAGAAATTTCAATCAAGCATCGACAAAATACACGAAAGCGCATTAAAAATCGTGTAACGTATAACAAGTCCCCTATTAAACATTTTTGATCAGAGTAAGTTGATACATATTAGTAGTTTGATACACATCCTTTGCTTATTTTATCATCAAAATCGTCATTATTATCACTATCGTTATCATTATTATTTAATTAGTCGATACAGTTTTTATGTAACTCGAGAGTTTGTTACTAGTGTCTTTAAGTTCTCACTTTTCACTACGAAAAGAAAAGCAGTCCCACTGAGAGGTTTTGTGGAGCCTGGGGCAAAAAACTGGACCGGGACAAATAGAAATGTTGAGATTGACTGAACACTTTCTATTTTAAACCCTCTAGAGTCTCGGAAAACAAGGCAACCCTTTGTATGACCCTTTCTTTCTATCGTAGCTTTTTGGGGCACTCTGGTAGGCAATCTGCCCCCCCTGCCCCTTTCTAGGCTGGCCTGGAGAAAGATACCCTGGTATGTATTCAAAGTTGTTGCAGTTGTTGTTTGTTACAGTGTCTGTTTGAATTTTCTTAGGGTGCATGTTGTCCAAAGGGTAGCAGTGCAGTCTTCTGCATATCTCTCAAAGCCAGCTTGTCTGCCTGCTATCTGTGTGAGATCTTCCTCTTCAAAGTTCTTCAGAAGGAATCACGTTGCTCCAATAATTACTGGTATAGAAGATGAAAGTATTTCTTTTCTGTAATTAGCATTACTATCTTTATTGTTATTACTATTGTTATCATAAGTATTATTCACACCATTATTAAAATATTATTAAAATTATAGTATTATCAAAATTCTATTATCAACATTGATATCGTTATTTAAGAGCTGAAAATGTATTTAAAAATAACAGGCAAGGCTATTATGACCTACTGCGCATTCCCTCGCAAGACTTGAAGGAAAACAGCTCAATGCTGAGTGCCACCAACACATTGTCCTTTAGCCAACGATTACATATTAACGGCATCTTGTGCAAAACGTCGAAACCGTGCAAAGCAGGTTTTAACCCTAATTTGACACAATTTCAGCGATCTAAACAAGACGATTTCAATTAGCATTTCATTACGATTGTGTAGAATACTATTTCTATCTTGATGTTAGAACTAATTTCAAGGAAATTATTGAAGACACTTTTTACAAGCCTATACACGCACAATACCAACAGCCCACGAGCTGATCAGCTTCGATGGATCCTGACGCCTTACAGCCGCATCTGCCCGATGACATAATTCCTTTTCATGCACTGGCGGCCAACGACAAAATTTAGTGTTATCCTCAGGAAAGTATACTTGGTAACTCCAAAGAATAATATTCATAAGTATTTCCTATAATTCCGGGTAATGTTTATATTATATATATATTACTACCAAGCATCCGAAGGTATTTTTAGGACACTGAGAAGCTACGCTTATCGAAGCAGTGTCCTGGTCCTTCCTCTCGATGTGACCACACCTTGTGATTCCTTTAGCATGAAATTACAGAGAGTTGGTGACTCTCTTCACTCTACGTAGCAGGTTTGACAGGGTGGGGACCACTGAGAAATTCCCGCTAACAAATAGAAATAATCCTCGCGATTCTAAAAGGATAACAAGATTCTTGATAAATGGATAAGAAGAGTATATGGTGTTATATAATTCATTACTGCGTTTCTGGTTTTGTATCCATTTTCCTCAAATTGGATCCCTAAATTCCAGGTCATTGTCCAGAAAATTGTACCCGTAATTTTAGAGTTGGTCATTATAGTGCAAGAACAGCGACATTGTTTAAAAGTGTTCGACCATCACTTATCTCAAACTCAAACTTATCAAAACATAACGAATTAGTTTATCGTGACGGTAAAGAAAATACAGAAACTTGAACATTGGACTCTCTGCATATGGATCACTGGGGTATTCGGGAAAGCGATTTGGAAATACTGCCAGCAAACCGAGTAGCTACCACTGCAAATGAAAACTGTTGCTCACCTTTGAACTAAGAAATTAAACAATATACTTGATGTTTCAATGTTTTGCTATATGAGAGAATTTTCCTTTCTTGAGAAGTCAATTTTGAAAATTTTTTCTCACCCACATGAAGCTACTCATGCTAAGAAGCATCTTTGTATTGTTGACCAAGGAAATATTTTGGCAGTAGCGCTAAATCCATTCTAGCAAAAGTTACAAAATGGAAAAATTTCGTTTGAACCAATTTTGAACAAAGGTGAGCTAGGATAAAATTGTTCAAATCGTTGAGAAAATAATGAAAAACATGCCCTCAGACTATCTTTATCAAGATGATATGGTCTTGACCAAGTGACAACTCTAGTTCTTTTGTGAAGATAAACAATACCACCACTCTTGTGATTGACACCAATCCAATCTTCTGGCAACTGCAAAGCTGGTAATTTGCCGCACACTAAAAACAGATAATAAACATTTTAACAACACATTGTACAACGAAGCAATACAAATACCTGGTGCCTACAAACTGTAGCTCGTATGTCACACTTTATTTTTAGCAACAAAGCACATATTATAGTATTTTTACCAATTTAAACAGAGATTTCAACCTTTTATTGCAAATTTGAACTCAAGATGTTTTCTAAACATACACCTGTGAACATATATGTCTAAAATTTAAAACATTAAATTGTTCTAGATAGGCAAGATTTGGCCAGCATCGGAATCAAACTGGATCTTTCAAAAGGAGCACAAACATTGAATAGATTTTCTGAACTGACACAGGATAGAAAAAACTGGCGTGGTATTGTGAGACGTGCTGTGCAGTACTAACTGCGTGTGACGTCATAGTAGTAGTAGATATCAACCAAAAGGTATACAGTACAGGCATTGTACATGTTAGCACTGTTTTACTCCCAAATAATTCTAAAGAATTCTTGAGAAAATGTTTAAATTCAAATTTCAAGAATTCTTGTTTAAAAAGTTTGACAGTCTTTCATGCCACTTAAGAATTCTCATCTGAATGTGAAGAATTCTTGAAAAGAATTCTCAAGGATTCTTGAGAATTTTTGGCATGCTAATGTGCGCGGCCTGCATATTTACTTTTGGTTTCAAGTAACAGTTACATGACGCAGAATTTCAAACTTTGTTAACTCGTTTAGGAGCACTAACAGCATGAAATGAAACACAAAATTAATTCACTTCAATGCTCACTTTTCACAACTTTTTCTTGATTTGCATTTGATGCCTCACAATCATCATGAACGCCATTCTCTGCTTTGTGTGTCAACAAACTTGATGAAGGAAGTTTTACTGGATTTCCACTACATATTGCAATCGAATCACCATTGGTTGCATCTTCATGCTCAACACCTGACATTTTGTCAAACCTTTCAAAATATGAGACAGTAGGATTTCATTGCTGCATTAAACATTTAATGTTTCTACGTTGAGAACAGTTGAACCCCACCATCTCAACCTCTCAAGGGAGATGAAAATGTGTCCAATATTTCAAAATAACCGAAGTTGTATAATTTTGATAATTTTTTCATTTCAAGTCTAGGAGTAGAAAATAAGGAAAAAAGTAATAGCTTCTCTCAGCTCCCAATGAATATTTTCAAAGACCCACAGAATGATTTACTGTCTGAATGTTCAAAACAATTGCCTCATCATGCACCATGTGAAATAAAGTTATGCAACAGAACTGTGCACAAATAATATTTGATGATCAGAAACTTTTCAAATCCAGCTTTCATATAAGATAGCCTGGTATTTTTCTGATTGGAAATAACATTTTGTTCAACATAATGAGTTTGATATAACCTTGTTCCAAATAACTGGTCATGCTTAATTATAAATCCCTGTAGGAAAATGAGAGGGAAAATGAGAATAAGTTCAAAACTGGAGTTTGAGAATAGAGGTTCAACTGTAGACAAACTGGAAAATCATCAAATTTTACTTATATACCGGGTGTCTCAAAAAAAAAATCCCATTTTGACTGGAAAAAGGAACAAAACGATAAAATGTCGGGACTTTCCGACTGCACAGTTAGATTTCTTAATCTTCAACTTAAATGCACGTACGTTGCATTTGTAAATCGTCCACCAAACACCGGAGATACGAGCTCTCAAAGTAAAAAATTTGAGTGCACCGAAACCAGAGGCTTTGAGACCTAACCATGATTTGATTTCATGAGCATTTTCAACAGAATTTTAAACTGTTATTTTTAGTCTTTGCTTTTGAAAAGAATCATAGACGCTTAGCCATGACCCTAATCACAAGAAAAATTTGGAGAGAATAATAAACTTTGTGCCACATCTCCAAAATAAGCGTGCATGCGCTCCTTATCCTCTTCTTTGATGCAAATAACTTTTCAATGGAATGTAAGGAACGATTTTTTCCTCAAAAGAAAAGTTCTTTCAAGAACAATTGAACATCTCAAAGTAGAATTCTTTTCAAAAGTAAAACTACAAGAAAAAAAGTTGAAAATTCCTTTGGAAAATGCCCATGACATCAAATCATGGTTAGGCCCTTTCTCAAAACCTCTGGTTTCAGGTGCACTCAAAATTTTGACTTTGGGAGCTTGTATCTCCGGTGTTTGGTCAATGATTTACAAATGCAAGGTACGTGCATTTAAGTTGAAGATTAAAAAATTTAGTTGTGCAATCGAAAAGTCCCGACATTTCATCGTTTCGTTTCTTTTTCCAGTCAAAAAAAGGGGGTACTTTTTTTGAGACACCTGGTACTTTTTATTAACCGAATTTGCTCGGGCAGTGCAGAGATTTACAATGCCCACTGTCTTCAATACAACCCGAGCTTGTGAGGGCTGTGCAAAACACCAAGGGCATTGTAAATCCCATTACTGCCCAAGCAAATTCGGTTAAAAAAAATTATTATATGGCAATTCATAGACCTGCAGACCCGCATTTTCCAGTAGCCGCAATTCATACAGCCCATAAAAGCAATCACCAACTTATGCAGATATAATGTTTATATGGAGATATACCGCCCTCTGAGGTGATACCAATCTAACATTGTGATTGGCTAACTCTGTGGGCTGTATGAATTTTTGTATGATAATATGCTATACTAATCTCAAACATAGCTTGTTCCAAAATTCTTGCCATACATATTTTGCATTGTAAAATTATAAAATAACATTTCCTTCATTTTATAGCAACTACATCCAATTTCAAGCAATTTCTGTTAATACTTGTTTTGAGATCTTACAAAATACTTTGAAAGCCTATTAAACTGTCTTGGAACCAGTGAGGATTGCACTGACAAATCGTATGATTCTTCAGTGCAATCCTTACTGGTTGCAAGCCTTTACCAAGTCTCCCAGTGCAATCTTAATGATTCCGAGCTGTACTGTGCAATCATGATAGGTAAGGATTGCACCACTATGTTTTACCTGTGCTTCAAGGCGTTCTCAATGAAAACACAATGAAAATACTTTTCTGACGAAGGCTGACAGATATCGCTGAGCTCATTCAGGCATAGGTCTAAAACATCACAAAGAAAGCAAAGGGGAAATTCAATTTTAAAATGCATTTTTTGATTATTTTTTAAGTATATATACCGGGTGTCCCAGAAAAAAGGAACAGATTTGATCAGGGGTAGCGATAAGAATTTAGCTTGAATCAAGCAGAAAGAATTTTTAAACTAATCCCCAATAGTTAACTTGAAGATAGCTACCTTGTTTGTTGATATTGGTGCTTTGAGAGTTGGAATATTAATCTTGAAACTTCAAATTTGCCTGCACCTCCAAACCAGAGCTTTTGGGTTTTGGCCTAAGCTGTCGGATCATTCAGCTATGGTTAACAGCTTAGGCCAAAACCCAAAAGTTCTGGTTTGGAGGTGGAGGCAAATTTGAAGCTTCAAGATTAATACTCCAACTCTCAACGCACCAATATCAACAAACAAGGTAACCATCTTCAAGTTAACTATTGAGGATTAGCTTAAAAATTCTTTCCGAAGGATTCAAGCTAAATTCTTATCGCTCGCTACCCCTGATCAAATCTGTTACCTTTTTTCTTGGACACCCCCCGGTATGTAGTCACAAAGGAATATCTTTCTTGAATCAAAGTACACCAACAAAAGACACAAATCCAAGTATTTTTAAGGATCCTTTTCCATGGACACGTGTTCCCTTGGGTATATACGATTGCCTGGTTCGTAATATTTCCGACATGGCTTACTGATACAAAATGCATTCAATTCAAGCAATGAAAGTTGCAAGAAAGAAGTTAGTTGTCCCACCCAATTTAGCTGATGACTGGCTTTTATTAGACAGACGTAATTTGAACTTTTAATAGAATGAAGAAAGATGTTCATTCATCACTTTGATGTTAATTCATCAGATGTTCATCACTTTGGGACTAAAGTGAATCTGATTGTCAATTTAAGTTTTGGGTTTCTGTTAAAATATTTTCCTAAGCACGAGGATTCTTGCTCGTATCTTCCTATGATTCAGGAGATTCCCAAAACAGCGCGTTTGCAGTTTAGGCCAAAACCCAAAAGCTCTGGTTTGGAGGTGGAGGCAAATTTGGACTTTCAAGATTAATATTTTAACTCTCAATTCATTAATATCAACAAACAACGTATTTATCTTCAAGTTAACTATTGACCATTACTCCAAAAATTATTGGCGATTGATTCAACCTAAATTCTTGTCGCTAGCCCTGAACAAATATGTAGCGTTTCTTTCTGGGACACCCGGTATATATATTTAAAGATTTTTTTATTATCTAGACATGTCAAATTTCTCCAAAACAAAAACAAGACTTCATGATGTAATGTCTGTTACAAAAATAGCATCTTCTTAGCATATAATTAAATTCTTGTGCCCAGAGCTCCTAGTTTTCAGACTCTCTTTCTTGTTATCCATATAAATATTTCCAGATGCAAATTGTTTGGTTTTGTTTTACTTTTCATTAATTTAGAGCGTAACAGACATCACAAAATAGTGTAACAGACACTACCAAGTATAAACCTACAGTAGCAGACCTGGCCGTTTAAGGCGCGCGATCGCGCGCGCGCGCGCCTCGTCACGCACCTCGTGGTCTTGAGACGCGTGATCTATCACGCACCTAAAAAGACTTTACCTCAAAATCACGCACCTCGGCTTTTATCTTTTAGGGAACCAAGTATACGATATTCTTTGAATTTGACATCTTTTTGTAGGAAATCACTCAATTGGTTTGTTATTTGAAAGAAATACGATATTGATGCTTAATCCTTCTCTCAATCCTTGCTATTTCATGTCTATGATAATAACACAATATCATCATTCTGATATAAGGTCACGGGAACCAGAAGGTCGAATTACATGGCGACCAAAAGCAGTTGGAGGACATGTCTCCTAACTATAAGAACCTTGCTTAAATCGATTTATGAGAGGCATGTGAAGGTGATTTGATCTGGAAGGCTTGAAGGTATTCAATTCCTCTTCATTCTAGGACTGACAAAAGTGATACGGAGTAACTTAATTACTGAAAAGCAGTGGTTATCAAACGGCCTAAATACGAGCGTTGGACAAAGAATGTAAGACGGACGAAAAAGCGATTGTTTGTATTGCTGTTACCGTTCAAAATATAATCAAATCTTGTTATTTCAACTCATTTCCAGTCGTGTTTGCATTACCAAGTGCTGAAACACTCCTTTCTTCGTTCTTAACCTCTAAAATCCCTCTTTTACAGACGGCCAGGTCTGAGTAGCATGGAGCCTTCTGGTGTTTTCAAAATTTCAAAATGACTTATTTTATCAATATATGAGGCTTCAACCTATACAGACAAATCAGTTATTCAAAATGACAAAACAGTCACAATTTGACACAAAATGCTCCTTTGCAGAGGCTCAAGATCATGCTTGAAAGTACTGTGATAGCATTTGTTCCTGAAAGTTTTGTGATTGAAGAAATGGTTTGCCTTTTTAATAGTTGCCATGTTGAAAGATGATATTAACAACCCATCTGAAGGGCATATCATTTTTATGTGTAATTTTAGGTTAAATAGTGGTGTGACAACCAGGTAATGTCCGTTACGAATCATATGTAATGTCTGTTACTGTTGTATGTATATATACTTTTAACAATTATATTTTTTTAACAAAATTTTTAACAAAGGAGCGCAAAAGACCAAACTGATGCCTGTTTTCTTCGAATAGTTAGGCCCTCTTAAAGTAAATGAACGGAGATATAGCGATCTAGTCTAAACATAGCACAAAAGAACGGCACGCGCCACTTATGTTCCTATTGTTTTCATCGATCGAAAACATCAAATACAATAGGTTCTACTTACATGGACCCAGTCCCCCTAGCTAAGTTGCCTTTTAACCCTGTTGATTTACTTTAAACGGTACACTATATACTGTACTTTTAACAATAGGATGTAAACAAGACAGAATTTTGAATACTAATCTACTGTATCGTTTTATCAAATTCTATCATAGAATGTTTCAAAATAAGTTTCTCCATGGCTTTATGGTATATAATTCATAAGAAATTAAAGTTTTGGAAACTTGCACTGAAGGGCATGTGCTTTCTTGGGTAATGTCCGTTACAGCCATAAAATAGTTGGTAAATCAAGAAGTAGAAAAGCTGCCAGAAATTGAACAGGCTATTTGTTTTGAGCTTGCTTTAAGAAAAATGAATTTCTAGTTTATAAAGAACTAGAAATAAAAACTTATGAGATATTTGACTTTATTACTGATGAATTTGAAAACCTTGTAATGTCCGTTACATGGAATAGCCCAAAGGCGAATCTCGTCCAACAATGGATACAGGGCTCATTAAGACAAAGCGAATTGGCAGCCTCAAGAATTTGGATTTCACAACTCCTGTGCAGCCAACCACAATGTCTCACCCTCTCTGTTTATTTAGATTTGATTGAGTGCACTGTCAGGTGTGAATATCTATTCTTCAGAAAGGCAAATCACCAAGGGGGTCTACTAAAAAAATTTGGCAATGAGGTTTGCCTATTTTGTGGCTTAGAAATTTGCAATTTTCTTATTTTTTACAGCAGGAATTTATCCACTCATTTTTTTTGGTAGCAGATTATAAGATTAAATCTTATAACCTTATTTTTTGGGATTAGACATTTTCATTTAATAATGTTATATTTTTGGTACTGGCTCTCAAATTCTCAAACTTGGTAAACATAACAGAAACAGACAGTAAGGGTTCAGGGGCGGATCCAGGCCGGGTTGACAGGTTTGAATAAACCGGTCAGATTTCCAAAGAACGATTTAAGACGTAAACCATTTTTTTCTATCCAATGGTTCTCAGATCCCTTTCGACTCACATTCAATACAGTTCTCGAACCATTTCTAGCATACGAAAGCGCACACCAGGAATTTCAGCTGTTGAAAACTGATATAGCGTTTGCTGTTTGTTGACGACAAATCTTAATGTGTCTTTTGTTGTACTGAATTCATGAGACAGAGCATAATTATCTGTTGTCATACAGCATTTGTTTGATAGCATGACTCGCCAATTGCGAAATATAACAAAAGAGGAAGGAAAAACCAACCCGGTGGCACATTCATTCTGAGCTCTCAACCCGGTGCCAACCCGCTCCAACCCAAAATTGATTGCGTAAGACATACGAGAGGTTTTAACTCTCCTACGCAGCGACCGCTCTGTCCTGTAGATTCACTTCGTACAGCTTCAGAGCACTTCCGACGTTTCCGAAATGGATGGAATTGAAACCTTAAAATCGATATTTGTAAACATAGAAGCTTTGGAGACTAGAAATCAGTTAATCTTGAAGAAAAATGTGGAGATGAATTCAGTGATAAAGTTTATAGGGCAAGATCGAAGGCATTGAAAAGAGATCGCTTCGCTGAGGGGTTCATACCGAATGATTTCAAATATGCGGACCCAGAAACAAAAACGAAGCCCTTTATAGCTAAGAGGTAAGGAAGGATCCTAGAGATATTTTTAGGAATTTGAGAAATTTCTGGGAAGTGTGTTCGTGTTTTGCCTCCCAAAAGGTAGACATATTTTTCTGTTCATATTTTTTTCATCCCCAACCGATATAAGCGCAACAAGAATTTATGAAATATATAATAAACCATCAAAAAACTTCCAGTAATCAAATCATGAGAATTTCAATGAACTTTCTGCACTCTGGGTCAAATCAAATCAACGCTGGGTCGAATCAGTTTCTTATGAAATAATACGTGTGCACAATTTTTCAATTAATTTAATTCAATGTAACAGCGTTAATTCAACTATGGAATTGTATTAAAAAATCGTTTCACATAGAAGGGCGTGGTTCAAACATTGTAAAGAAAAAGGGCGTTCCCTAAAAAATAAAGGGCGTGGNTTATTTAGATTTGATTGAGTGCACTGTCAGGTGTGAATATCTATTCTTCAGAAAGGCAAATCACCAAGGGGGTCTACTAAAAAAATTTGGCAATGAGGTTTGCCTATTTTGTGGCTTAGAAATTTGCAATTTTCTTATTTTTTACAGCAGGAATTTATCCACTCATTTTTTTTGGTAGCAGATTATAAGATTAAATCTTATAACCTTATTTTTTGGGATTAGACATTTTCATTTAATAATGTTATATTTTTGGTACTGGCTCTCAAATTCTCAAACTTGGTAAACATAACAGAAACAGACAGTAAGGGTTCATGCAGCATGAATAGGCTGTGCAAACAACTTATTTTTTAGGGGTTGCATTTCGAATTGATTCATTTTTTGAGTTGTACACCATAGATTTTACGCCAAAATTCAATGCTTTACATCATGCTACAAAATCAAAAAGGAACAAAAGAATTATTGTTTAAACAAAAGAAATTGACCCAGAATTGCGCCAACTTACGCCAATTTTCTCCAGCTCTTACAACCAAAGATCTTTAGCGTAACATAGCATATTTTCCCGCATAGCGGTAGCCTGACTCACAGACCAAACGAGGAACTTGAGCTGACTTCCTTGTTTGGTCTGTGATTTTTTGGGTCAAATGACCAGGGGCGTCGCCAGCCATGTAAAAGTGGGGTGGACAAAGTAAAGAATTATGTTCTGTGAAGTATACCCAGCCTTTTTGACAATATTTTTGCTTATGAATAAATACCACTCAGACAAACTGACAAACTGGGGTGGACATCACTCAGACAAACTGGGGTGGACGTGTCCACCCCAGTCCACCCTGTGGCGACGCCACTGCAAATGACAGAAATGACTGAAAAGCTCTGGGCTGAACCAAGCCCCCGGTCACTCCAATACTCGAGCCACCTGCCCTGGCAAATCGCTTTGTCTTTCTGGAAACATAAATTATTGGTTTTTTTTTATAAAATTTTCCCTTTTGGTACCAAGCCAACCAAGACAATATCGAAACGCTAAAAAATGTTAGGCCTTATTTATGTGGCCCCACATCACAACCATTTACTTTAGAGAGCTCCTCCTTAATCAATCAATCTTAATACAATCCTGTAAAGTTCCTTTTTCTGTAATCTTTTAGTTTAATTTATTTTTGTGTTGTACGGTATTTTGTAATTATTTATTTGTAATGTAATTGTGTAGAATTGTATTATAGGCCTAGGCCTACCTAGTACAGTGAGTAGGACTGGATGATGAATAAATAAAACTGAAACTGAACTCAACTGAAACAACACAAACAGCTCGCTCACCAAATCATCAAGAAAATTAATTTAACAACGTTTTGTCTACGATAGCAATGGCTACATAACAAATTAAGTATACATACAAACTACCTTGGCTTTGCAATTTCTCATTGAACGAAGCTCCGTATTCTCTCTGGCAGGCCCAAACAGAAAGAGAAAGGCAAAAAACATAATGGAATCTGAAGTTCGAATGGAAGAAGCCTCTTTTTCATGTTCACCATGCTTTGGCTTGGCTTGTATGGCTTGTTTTGGCTTGTTGGCTTGTTGTTTTGTTGTTTTGTTGTTTTGTTTTTTGTTTACACTTAACTTTTGTGTTTGCGAGCTGTTTTTACACTTCGAAAGAACCAATCACAAAGCGCTATTTCCGCGTGACTTTGTTATGTTTTTGTAATAATAGCGTTCTGTAGAATACAGAAGATGTGGGGCGTTTAGAGTAATACCACTCTCTCTTGCTCTATTCAAGCACATTAATTTTTTGGAACTTTCACAAATGTAAATGAAACATGAAAAATAAGGGACAGTGCAAAATTTATCATATTACATGGCCGGTGGAGAAGAAAAATTCTTGCAAAAAATCTGCTTACCCTGTATAAAATTACTGCCAAAAAACCAACTGCCCCGTCACAATTTCCTTAAAAAATGTATCTGCCCCGTATTCGTGAGCATTAAATGTTATACAGTACAACAGGTAAATTTGCTAATGACCATTACAAAATCCATTTTTGCTCTTACAAGTCCTTGTCAACAAAATATTGACTTTGAAGACGACAAGATGTGTTCTTGCAGGCAATTGACATGGAAATTCTACACCATTTTATACACATCTCTGCGAGCATTTCTCATCTTGCATGATTTGCAATTTCGTCTTCAAAATGAACAATTTTATGTTTCAAACTGCACCTTGAGCTCATAAAAAAGTTACTGCCCTGTACTTACTTGCCCAATAAAAAGTATCGACTCCGTTCTGCATAAGCTCAAAAAAAGTAGTTGCCCTGCTGGGTTTTGCACCGGCCATGTTATAAAATAAATTTTGCACTGTCCCTAAGAGTTTTCTAAATTTTCCTCGTGACCGAAAATGATACCGTTCGAAAACTTGAAAATATTGAAATTTGCTTTTTTTATTTCAAAATATTGAAATTTGTTTTATTTATTCATCATTCTGCCTAGCAAGGCCCAGGGACCGCGGGGCGGTTTTAAAGTTGGGGGGCTAAGTTGCAAGCGAACAGAGAAAAAATGGGGGTCCAGGGGCTCGCCCCCGGAAAATTTTTTGAAACCACGCCCTTTAGAACGTCGAAAAAGCCCTTTTATGAAAATAAGGCTTCCATATTCACAATTAGCTTTTGAGAAGAAGTCAATTCTCTTTCATTCAATCTCATTCAAATAGACTGCATTTGAAAACTTGAAGTTACTTGTTGAAGTTAGACCAAGAGCCCAAAGCCCACTTTTCAGTTTTTGAGACTTTATATCCAAGATTTTACAAAGAAAGCAACTTCTCCTGCCACCTGCCTAGAAGACAAGATTCTTTTCACTTAAAATTCCAAGTCTTAAGAAAGTCAACGAAACATATGACCATGAGCGATAGGACACCGATTGTGTATCAGTGTAAAATTTGTGTCAGTGGTGAGCCACCTTAACCTATTGTTTGTGTGTTTTGACCTTATTTTTACTTGTAGTGAGCCACCTTACCGCTGGTCGGCGAATTTAAAAAATTTTGGTAGTGAGCCACCTTAAGTGCAGATCCACCTTATCTGCAATTAAGGTGGCTCACTACCAAAATTTTTTAAATTCGCCGACCAGCGGCCCAGCGGTAAGGTGGCTCACTACAAATAAAAATAAGGTCAAAACACACAAACAATAGGTTAAGGTGGCTCACCACTGACACAAATTTTACACTGATACACAATCGGTGTCCTATCGCTCATGATATGACTTTTAATTCTTATCAAACCGTAATTTTTATATTTTTGAAAATTCTGCACCAGATCTTTGACAAAAGTGGGGGAGCTTTAGCCTCTGCTAGCCAGCCCAGTGACTGCGCGGTTCCTGGCAAAGCGTACTTAACAATTAAAGCTCCTACCAATTTTAAAGCTCCTACCAATAGAAATGTATAAAGCCAAAAATGATATAAGTCCTGGATTCATGAATGAGATTTTCAAATTTGATACAACAACTTATGATCTAAGAACAGACAAATTTTCATCTAGGACTCCAAAAACAGTTTTATACATGGTACAGAAACAATAACCCATAGATGCAACCAAATATGGAACAGCATTCCAAATGAAATTAGAATGGCTAGCAGTTTAGGTATATTCAAAGCTAAAATAAAGCAGTTTTCCATCCCTTGCATTTGTGGGCTCGTATTTACAGAATTTTGGCTACATTAAACAGATTTACTAAAAATCTAAATCTATAGATATCATTTTCATTTTGTTTCGTTTCGTTTTTGCCACTTTACTATTAATTATGTTTATGTGTATTAATTATGTTATGTTTGTTGGTATTAATTAGCTGATTCTTGCATTTATGTAATGTAATTAGCTGCCTTACCTATTTACCAACGTTAAATAAANGGTACAATTTCTAAATGAAAATTTGCCTGTTGGTAAAGTCGATTTTGAGGATCTTAAACAAGTCCTTCAAAATGCAGCTACGTATGTGTTTGGAAAGAAGAAAAGAGTTCAAAACGACTGGTTTGATGATCAGGATGAAGAAATACGAAGTCTACTTAAAGACAAGAAACACAACAGAAACACCCTGAGAAAGCGTATAAGAGAGCTAAAGAACGATTGGTTTCAACAGAAGGCTGAAGAAGCAGAACGATATTCACAGGAAAAAAACCATAAAGATTTCTATGCCACCTTGAATGCCGTCTACGGTCCCAGATCTAAAACCTCCCATCCAGTGAGATCAAAAGATGGTGAGCTCCTGACTGCACCAGACAACATAAAAGATAGATGGGTTGAACATTTCAGTGATTTATTAAACCAACCATCTGACGTCAATTTCAGCATCACTGATTATATAGAGCAACACACAATCATCGGATCGATGGACAACCCTATCGAAATGGAAGAATTGGATAAAGCTCTTACAAATACCAAATTAGGAAAAAGCCCAGGTCCTGACGGAATCATCCCTGAAGTACTTGTACATGGTGGAAATCGCTTGAGAGATTTCCTGCTTATACTTTTCAACATTTTCTGGACAACAGAGGACATTCCTTCTGACTTGATTAATCCAAATATCACCATACTGTTCAAAAAGGGTGATAGAAGCATGTGTGGAAATTACAGAGGTATATCTTTACTGAGCGTTGTGGGGAAACTGTTTGCAGATATCATCCTACAGAGATTGCAACAGGTAGCAGAGTTTATTTACCCTCAGTCCCAGTCAGGGTACCGCAATGGAAGAAGCACAATAGATGGAATTTTCACACTACGACAATTGATGGAAAAAACGAGGGAGCAACGTAGAAGTTTATATATAGCCTTTGTAGACTTTACTAAAGCTTTTGACACAGTGAATCGTGAACTGCTTTTTATAATTTTGGGTAAGCTAGGCTGCCCGCCAAAGTTTGTAAGAATCATCAAAAAGTTACATACAGAAGTAAAAGCCAGGCTCATTGTGGATGGTGATCTAACCCAGTATTTTGAGTATAACAGTGGCGTCAAGCAAGGTTGCAAACTAGCCCCAACACTTTTTGGCATCTATGCAGCAGTTTTACTTTGGCTCGCTTTCAAGGAAATCAAACATACTTGCAGTGTAAAAATTAGATTTCGTTACGATGGTGATCTCTTTGACCTTAACAGGCTTAAAGCAAAGACCAAAGTCCTCGCAGAATTCATCAGAGAGGCTCAATATGCTGATGACATAGCAATTTTTAGCGACACAGCTCCTGGTTTACAGCTGCTTTTAACAGAATACGATAGTCTCGCTAGACAAATGGGTCTGCGCATCAACACTACCAAGACAGAGACTATGTGTATCGGAACAAATGCTGATTTCTTCATTGGCGACACAAAATTAGCTAATGTCACTCGTTTCAAATACCTTGGAAGCTATGTTACCAATGACTGTTCCATGAAAGAAGAACTCGCATCTCGTATTCAGGCAACATCATGTGCATTTGGGCGTCTGCGAAAAAGATTGTTTGACTCTCACGATATAACGACAAAAACCAAAATCAAAGTCTACAACCAATGTTTAATGCCAATTTTAGTGTATGGAAGTGAAACATGGACTTTATACCAACATCAAGTTCGAAAACTCCGTACAATTCAGCAACGACATCTACGTCTTATTTTGAAGATCAAGTGGGATCATTTCGTCAGCAATGAGGAGGTCCTAAGGCGTGCGGGTGTTGAAGACATCGAATTGAAGTTAGTGGGAAATCGTTTGCGCTGGCTTGGCCATATTTGCAGAATGGATGATAATAGACCAGTCAAGGCACTCTTACACAGTGAATTATTTCATGGATCTCGACCTGTTGGTCGACCCTATCTAAGATTTAAGGATACTTGCAAAAATGCTTTGAAGTGTGGTCATGTTTTAGATCTATGGAAGACTGTTGTGGATAATAGGCAAGAATGGAGAAGGCTAATTCGCACTGTTTGTGAAAGTCATGACATAAAAAGAGTAAAGGAGGACGAGAGCCGCAGAGAGAGAAGGAGACAAAAGAAGTCAAGACCATAAAACTAACTTTACTGTGTAATATCCGTTGTTTTTGGGTTTTATAGGCGTATTATTATTATTATTATTATTGCGAAACACCATTTTACTAAAATCGCTAGTAATTCTGGAACGGAAAGACCGATTTCAACCAACTAAATTTTCATATCTAAGTTAGCCTGTGTCCTATGCAATGAATTTAAAGAAACGAATTCCATTCTTAAATTGCATCAATAAAATTGGCAAACAGCCCACGTTTTTTCTGACTCACCCGGTATATATATTGTTAGCTATTTTGTAAACAATCGAACTGAAATAAAATTACACACACACACACACACACACACACACATCAGTTTCTCAATTGCCAAGATTGTGGCTTGCGTTAACAAATAAAAAAGAATGCATGTATGCATATGTAGATCGCGTAAAAACTCACCACGGGAGCAACTCAAAACTTAATAATCAGGAATTTCCTAACACCCTTGAAGCTTTGTATTTTTTTATGTTAACTTCACATTAAAATCTTAGTTTTTAACGTCAATAAGACATTGCATATTCCCAAATATTTACGCTGTTTAATTTCAAAGATCTAGTTTCAACCATGAATAGTTAGATACCTTAGGTGTGCTGATATGCTTTTGCGGAGGAAAAATTATATACTTCTGCGGAGGACCATATAAGTATAAACAATTCTCCGCAGAAACATATAAGCACACCTGCGGCGTGACACCTGCGCCCAAGGTTTAAATGACAATCTATTGAAAAATTTTCACTGTTTTGCAATGTGCACCTCATTGCGATACATTCACAAATGTTCTGGCCTTGATTCATTGATTATCCTTGTGATTTGCTATCAGGATAATTAAGGCTGAAGCATCGACGATGGTCTTTAGATCAATTAATGGTCGGTCTGGCACCTGAAGATTTGTCAGAAATTTTCGCAAAATGTTCAGAAAATTGCTATATATGAAGCTTAGAAACACTGAATCTGACATACGTGTCCAACTGATGAGAACTAAGAATGGGCAAAAGTCTTTCCCGTATCGTGGGGCCAGACTTTGGAACCAGCTTAGCTCCAATGCTAAAAATGGCGCCCTCAGTTTGTACTTTCAAAACACTACGAAAGAATTGAGACCGTTTGTGCTTCTCCTATCCATTCTCCGATTTTCTTGTTCTTTGTATTTAGCTGTTATTTAGCTCTGTTTATTTAAAAAATTGCAAATATTGCAGCTGTTATCTAATTTTATGTTTATCAGGGCCAATTGCAAATCAGATATTCTTCGGTATTGTTAACCTGTATGAATATGTTTGAAATGAAATAAAATGAACGGATCCAAATAATTGTGATAATCGTTGCCGCTAATAGACCTTTTAAGCAATGTAGACGTCCGTATGAAGTAATTGAACATGCAATGCATTTTGGGATAACAACGATATATAGGGTGTTAAGATATATGCCCCAGCTATACCAGAGTGCACTGCATATTCAATCATTTCATACTGGCATATGTAAAGTGATAATTATTTAAAAATACGACAATGTACTAGAATATGATAATTACACAACGTTTCGAGCTTAACTCTTCATCAGGTGTGAAAGTAACGTAGAGAAGCAAGCGTAGAACGATAGATTCGAATGGCAAGTTCGAATGATGGATGCAAGAATAAGAGAACGTCTAAAGAATAAGTAGAATGCGCCGTGATACGCATACAAGAAAGACAGATATAAAATTATAAAATAAAATAAATTAAAATAAACTAATAAAATAATTGAAATAATGATACTGATAAATAAATAGATGCATAAATAAAATAACTAAAACAAGAGAGGAAGAACTAGTTACAATTCTAAGATACGAAAACTGCTTATTAAGTCCTGAGGGGTTGAGAGTTCCAAGTTTAAATATTATACGTTTTTCTAGAGTTTTTCGCTTGATAGAGTCCATAAGTGCAAAGGAAAGTCCAGTAATAGTCAGATCGTTGATGGTGAGCTCGCCAGAATTGAAATGTAGGGATACAGTAGAGTCAGGGTCGTCCTTACGAGCTTCTTGGATGTGTGTTTTCTTTTCTACTCTTCGGAGGTGCTCACCAAAGCGGGCATTGAGTTCTCTTGACGTTTCTCCGATGTACAGCATATCGCACACTTTCCAACTGATGCAATAAATTAGGCAGGCAGATGAGCAGGTGAAATGTGCATTGATATGGAAGGACTTGTTGTTGTTGGTGATCGTTGTTGAAGGATTGATGTGGGTCCATGTACGACATTTAGGATGGTTGCACAGGGAAGTTCCAGAAGGTGTGGTAGCTGAAGGCAATTTTGTACGTACGAGGAGGTCTTTTATATTCTTGTCACGTCTGTACGCCATAAGGGGAGGAGATTGGAATAGATAAGAAGTTTCGTCGTCATCGGTGAACAAATGGAAATTGTTGTAAATGATGTCTTTAACTTGTTTGTTGAGGGGATGGAAGGCAGGGGCGGATCCAGCATTAGAGTTTGGGGAGGGCCATTTGGAGAAAAATGGGGGTCTGGGGGCGATACCCCAAGGAAATTTTTTTGTGATCAAGCCCTTTAAACCCTCGGAAAACGTGGGAAACGCCCTTGCTGCTTTGTTTTAGATCGTTTTGTTCATCATTTAAAACTTACTTTTCCAGAAATACAAACTTGCATTTTTTGTGCAAATCTAAAGGGCCGTCAATTGGGAAAATGAGGGACCATGAAATAATTATCACAAGCATCAGCTAGAGAAAGTTTATTGCTGAAGAAAGATCCACCACCTTAGAAGTAACAAATTTACCACAAAAACAAGTTATACAGGGCGCCCAATAACGTTTGATTAAATATTGAAAAATAACGATAAAATGAACTTGCTCCTTTGTGACATAAGGCTGTCCCTAAGACCTAGGAGCTTTTAAAGATCATGTTTGTGCGACAGCTGAAACCAGATACCCCTAAATGACTTGATATGCAAGAAGCTCCAAAATGGAGGTGAAAGAAGGTTATCCAATGTCTTACCTCTTGTTGAAACAATTGTCAAAATTCGCTGATAAATGCAAGTGTCCAAAAAACATCGAACCAAAACTTAACTGACGAGAGACAGTCATTTTTAAACTTTGCTCAACAGAATTCCTCAAAGCATTGATTTTAGAAAACGTTACGCTATCAACAATCCTTTCCAAGTCTCATTTGGTTTGCACTGAAATAAACTAGAAACGAAACAAATAATTGCCCCATATACTACTTTCATTATAAATGCTATCGAGAAGCCTTTAGCTACAGCTTTCGCACAAACTTGAACTTCAAAAACTCACAACTCCTTGAATATTTTGCGGATTTGCAAGATTGTAGTGTCTAAAATTAATTTAAGGTTCTTAGGGACAGTGTTTCAAGCCCGTTCATTATATGGTTATTTTTGTAATTTTTAATCAAGTGTAGAGCAATTTTTTGGAACACCTTGTATTTAAAATCTAAAAGCATTTGAAAGTTATATAAAATTTCTAACAGTAAGTTCCCTGGTTCCCAAACTGGAGTCACCATTAATTTATCAAAGCTCTCATGCCTCATTAGTTACTTTTTGCCAGTTTAACTCCGTTTAACTAGTATTCTAAACAGTGTTCTCCTTGGTTAAAACGGGGTTAAAACGCTTTGACTGACACTTTATAACTGTCACAAAAGAAGACATAAGTTAAATTTGTCATAAATTATCTTCAAGAGCTAATTTCGCTATCACTCGGATATTAGTAAGTGATTCTCGATCTCTACGCATTGAGATTTTCTTTCCATTTTGCATCTCTTTTAGACGTTTTGGTCGATTGTACATTAGTTTGTAAGCTTGTTAGACTTGTAGTTGTGTCATGGCCACGTTTGGAAGTGGAAGTTTGAAACGTATCCGTTTATGCATAAAAAAGACAAATGGTTTTGAAGAGAACTCTTAGCCTTTGGGGGGGCCATGGCCCCCCGGCCCCCCCTCTGGATCCGCGCCTGATGGAAGGTGAGGATGAGAGGAATTCGTTCTCTGGTGCTTTGGTTGTTGACTGGGACTAAGGAGGCTTCTTGTGTTAACACCGATACTTTTGTCATGGCAGATGTTGTGATATTTGTTGGATAGTGGCTGTTGTGAAAGAAGGTCAACATTTCTTCTGTTTTGGCTTGAAAGTCTTCTTCTGTGGAGCAAAGGCGACGTAAACGGCGGAACTGTGAGTATGGGATGGAATCTTTGCATTTCTGTGGATGTGAAGATTTGTAATCAAAATAGCAGTGTGCGTCGGTTTCTTTGTAGTAAATATAGATATAGAACGTTGGATGTCGAGAAAGGGCAGACTATCTTCTGTGATGGTGTGGGTGAACTCGAGCGCCGGATGGAAATTGTTAACGAAGTTGATGAAGTTTTGCAGTTGACTCAGCGGGAGAGATGTTGCACCAACGACTTCATCAATGTAACGCACCAGGAGACAAGGGAAAGGACCATCGTAGCATTGAGAAATTAGCTCTTCTTGGTATCCAACGAACAGGCAGGCATAGGCTGGGCCTAATTTGCTCCCCAACGCAACACCAGAGGTTTGTAAATAGGCATCATCGTTAAACAGGAATGCATTGGTGGTAAGAACAAGTTCAGCCAGGCGAATGAGGGTGTCGGTTGGAGGGTCTTGAATTGTACGTTTGTTAAGGAAATGTTGGAGGGCAAGCAGGCCATCCTTGTGTGGAATGACGGTATATAGGGACTTGACATCCATACTGGAGAGATATCGATGAGCCCCAGTGAATCTAAAGTCCTTGAAGACATGAAGTGCAGCAGAGGAATCTTTGATATATGTTGGTAACTGCTTGACTATAGGTGTGAGGAGCTGGTCGAGGTAGGTGGCAATGTGTGTTGTTGGGCATGATACAGCAGAAACAATTGGACGTCCAGGGTTGTTGACTTTGTGAATCTTTGGAAGCATGTAGAAAAGAGAAGTTCTTGGTTGTTGAGAGTAGAGTTTATTAGCGTTTGGTGGTAGGTTATTTGCAGCTATTTCCCCGGGGTGGGGGGAGGGGGTAACTTCCAGATATAGAGTAACGGGATAACGCCCATAGAGTAACGTAACGCCCATAAGGATGGGTTTTGAACCTCGAGAATCCCTAAATAAGGGTCTCAAAATGTAAATGTTCCACTAGAAATGGGTAGCTTTTCAAATTGTAACAGGAAACTCGTCGAGTTTTGTTTTTAATGTTTGATTTTTTTCGCTTTAGTTCTGAAACTTGGTTGGTGGTAACTTTTATCTTCATAATTGTGTGTTTAAAGTGAAATGAAGCTTGATTTGTAGCAAGATCAAAAGGCTTTCCCCTCAAAATCCTTAAAAATGGGTATGAAAATCGACCGAAAATCCTTAAGGATGGGTCTTTCCCTAAAAGTTGGGCGGCACGTCCCCGTCATCCCAAGACTCAAGTTACCCCCCGGGCTATTTCCGCATTGATGGTTTTGATAATCTGGTTGTTGAAACTTTTTGTGGGATCTTTGTCAAGTTTCTGGTATGAAGGGGAATTCAATTGGGAGTATCCTTCTTGCAAGTAGAGATCTTTAGGCCATACAAAAATGCGGCCTCCTTTATCTGCTGGCTTGATCACAATGTCTTGGCGGGATTTAAGTGATTTTAATGCATTAAATTCACTCTTGGAAAGATTTGATTGAAGCGTCTTCTTTTGGAAGTTAATTTTTGATATTTCATACCCGCATTTGTCAATATACAAATCAAGGGCGGAGTGCTGTCCCGGTCGTGGAGTCCAAGTAGACTTTTTTGGGAAGAGGCTATCAATGGCGTTAACTTCAGGTGGTGAATCTTCTTCATCGTCATCCGGCTGTTGGTTGTGGGAATGTGCTTTTAAACGCAGTCTACGGAAGAACGTTTCTGCATCGTGTTTCGCTATTCATAAATGTAAATGTTTCGCTTCTGCAACGTATTTCATACTGGCGTCTGCATTGCTTAAAAGCTCTATTGGTGTTAGTATAAAGACATTTTCTACAGTATTTAAAGATTATCAACACTTGCTATTTTCGAAGCCCTCCGCAGGAGCTAGAAATGTTTAAGTACGAGTACAGTGAGCGCTTTTACATGCTAGTTATTTTAGCGGGGTTTCATTCTCATTTCATCTCAACGTTGTTTACAAGAAAGGAAGTCAAGTGGCTTTACCATAAAGTTGTTTCTTTTTAGGTTATTTTTCTCTAAAAATCTAACTCAGGGTGGCCCATCAAATTTTTCGACAGGACTTCGGTTCTCCCTCCTGCCCTGCGTAAGATATTTTAAAACCGGCCTCTTAGCTGCAAAAAGACGTTATTCATGAAAAATTCAAACATGAGCGCTTGCAAAACAACCGGGTGAGTAAAACAACTTGCACTCCTTGGGAGATTGTAGACGTTAATCTAATAAAAAGATCCCTCAAAGGTTCGTGCTTTCATATATCTATAAAAATCGAGCCTAAGTTTAGAGACCAATTTTAGGTATTTACTGGGTGTCCCAGAAAAAAGGTAACAGATTTGATCAGGCTTAGCAATAACAATTTAGCTTGAATAAATTGGCAATAATTTTTAAACTTTTCCTCAGTAGTTAACTTGAAGATAGATACCTTAGATACCTTGTTCGTTGATATTGGTGCTTTGAGAGTTGAAATATTAATCTTGAAACTTCAAATTTGCCTTCACCTCGAAACCAGAGCTTTTGGGGTTTGGCCTAAGCTGCAAATGCGCTGCTTAGGGGAATTTCCTTAACCATAGTAGTTCTGAACAAGGACCTCGTATTTAGGCACACATTTGAATAGAACTTTCAAAACTGGAAATGGATGAAAATATCAATGAATATAGTCACCAAGGAATATCTTTCTTCAGCCAAAAAGCACTTACAAAAACAACAATCCAAGCACGAGCCAACATTTCTAAGGATTTTATCATTGCACATTTGTTCCCTTGGGTTTATACGAATGCTTGTTTCGTAATATTTCCCCGAGAGATGCTACAAAATGCATTTCATTCAAGCAATGAAGATTGCAAGATGTAATTGATGTTTTCAGGCCGAAGGGAGTTATTTCGCTGGTGAATAACTTTTATTAGACAGATACAATTTGAACTTTTGGTAGAATCATAGATTATAAGATTATCTATGGTAGAATGAAGAAAGATGTCTAGGGACTAAATTCGTGATCCGATTGTCAAGTTCAGTTTCAGCTTTGCATTCAAATGTTGTCCTAAGCACGAGGTTTCTTGTTCGTACTTCGCTATGATTCAGAAGATTCCACAACGCAGCGGTTAACAGCTTAGGCCAAAACCCAAAAGTTCTGGTTTGGAGGTGGAGGCAAATTTGAAGCTTCAAGATTAATATTCCAACTCTCAAAGCACCAATATCAACAAACAAGGTGGCCATCTTCAAGTTAACTATTGAGGATTAGTTTAAAAATTCTTTCCGAAGGATTCAAGCTAAATTCTTATCGCTCGCTACCCCTGATCAAATCTGTTACCTTTTTTCTGCGACACCCGGTATGTCAACATTTTTCTCAAATTGTGATCAGAAAATCACATCTTATGAAGTTTTCTTATGCCTAAGGAAAAGGTTCGTCTGTTAAGAGAAAGAAATGGTTATTATTACAGACTCTCTTGTTGTTAAAACACTCACCAACCTTTTGCATAGACCTCATAAAAACTTTTATATCGATTACACATTATGATTACCTTTACGACACCAAATTCCTAACAAAACTTGGTTTCTAAATTGCAGTTAGAATTTTATCAATAGGCTGAAGCAAGAATCTTTGAGATATGTCTATTAGGTTCATTTCTACAATTTTCCAAGAGGTCTGATTTTGTTTACTCACCCGGTAGTGTTTTGCGACGAGTTGCATCAAGAAGCTAAAGTATATGGTATTCGTGTGGTAGACCGCGAGAGTAGTTTCAAACATGATACTTTAGGATTCGTCTCTCGAGAAATCAAAGTCTCATCTGGACTGTCTAAATCCAAGGCAAAACTGACTTGATAGGATCAGCTTAGCTCATAGTAGACAAAAGTTAGTTTTTCTCCAAGATTCTCGAATAAACATGTCTGATTTAAATTTTACTTCTCGAAGTCTTTCATTCATTCTAATGCAAGTTGCATTTTACATTTTTCAATCAGAATGGGATGATAAAAGATGAAACTACTTTGACAAGTAAATAGCAAGGCCTTAGACAGATTAGAGTTCTGCGGTAAGTGCCATCTGTACACAGAATCCGCCTACTTTCAAGTAAAACTGATAGTACTGTCTAAGATTGATAGTAAAGCTACTAGTAAATGACTCAATGTCTATCCAAAACGTTTCCCTGGCATATGTAAAGATGTTGATTGATATCTTTTAATTCATTATTATGGAAATTGGACCATTCATTTCGTAATTTCTTATGCTACCTGATTTTGAGGGATGGGTTTATGCACTACAGTTACCTTCGATAGGACAAGTGTAGCATCGGGCAAAAGCTAAACCGGTTTATTTGCGAAATTCTAAAGGTTACCCTAGATTAAACTACCGGGTGTCCCAACATGATTATAAGCGGGGATGGCTCAACGGTAGCACGCTTGACTACCAACCTGAGGGTTGGTGGTTCGAGACCCCGCCCAGTCGAACCTGCTACGTAGAGTGGGGAGAGTCGCCAACTCTCTGTAATTCCAAACTAAAGGAATCGCGAGATGTGGTCACATCGAGAGGAAGGACCAGGACATNGTCTAAGATTGATAGTAAAGCTACTAGTAAATGACTCAATGTCTATCCAAAACGTTTCCCTGGCATATGTAAAGATGTTGATTGATATCTTTTAATTCATTATTATGGAAATTGGACCATTCATTTCGTAATTTCTTATGCTACCTGATTTTGAGGGATGGGTTTATGCACTACAGTTACCTTCGATAGGACAAGTGTAGCATCGGGCAAAAGCTAAACCGGTTTATTTGCGAAATTCTAAAGGTTACCCTAGATTAAACTACCGGGTGTCCCAACATGATGTATTGGCGGCGTTTGCCGGATCCTACAATCATGATGAATTATGAACTGATTTGAATAAGCTAACTTAGATGTAGAAATTTATTTCACTAAAATCGGTAGTATCTTTCTAGAGTTATGGACAATTCAACTTCGAAGCTTTTTTGAAAAGTTTTGAGAAAAGCTAAAAATTAACATCAACTTTTGCCCAGTTTTTAGCTTTAAAAGGATGAAAATTGCATCAATTATCTTCTCAGGATAATTTTATCCCATAATTTTAGATGCAAGACATAGCTATTTGTTGTTAGGTTTTGCTCCTTGGAGGATCACTATGCCCGCTTTCAGTTTTTTGAAGTTGAAACTTGGAAGAAACATGATCGACATTTTTATTTCCCTTTTAAGTATGTTGAAAATAATTCCAAAACAAAATAACGCATACTAGAATGGTATGACTGATTTTGGTTAAATAAATGTCTACATCTAAGTTAGGGTTTCTGCTACAACATTATTGGTAATTGATTCAAATCGGTGCGTAATTTGTGATAGTAAATTTGTCTAACGGCGATAAGTCATTTTGGTACACCCGATAGGATTTGATGACACGCCTTTTTATTACACCGCTTTATAACCAAAAATATGATGTCCAATTTTACCGGACCGTATCCTAGGACCAGTATGATTTATTCAGCATTTTATTTTAGGACAAGCACGGAAAGTTTTCTTTGAAACGTGCCTCACCAACCTTTCCAACGTGATGCATCTCAAAGGGATTACAATTGACAAGTTAAAACACGAGAATTGATATTCTTTTGTTCTTGCTTACATGTTCAAAAACAAAGAGAGTGGAAACAATAGAATTCTCAAAGATGCTAGAAATTTTGAATTTTGTACCGGATCACCAAACAGTTCTTTTAATTATGCTAATGATCAGAAAACTGTCTTTTGGCTCATTGTGTCAGTGGCCAAATAGGTTTTAGACATGTTGCATCCCTGATGTTGCATGTACTAGCCAAAGTTTTAAATTAGGAAAAATTGAGTTTTCTATTAAATGCCTAAAGTGCTCCCAAAACCTAGATGATCAAAACACGTTTTAGCTGTAAAGTTTGTATTTCTCATCAAAAAATTGTCAACCAGGCGTCAATAAAAAAATCTAAAAGAAAGGAGTTTATGAATTGAGAGGAATTTGAGTTCGGGCTAAGAAAAGGGGGTTTAGTTCAGACATCAATCGTAGCCACATATTTCCTCCTGGCTTTAATTATGTAATCCAATTTCTCGTGAATTGTATAATGTTGGAAACAGTTACGAAAGACTGAACCGTAATTCAGGTTGCTGCCTCTATAGATCCTTAACAAAACTTAACGAACTTATCTGCTACCTGTCTGTATTGTGTGACTTGTAGTCTTGAAAGCATACATGATATTACATGCAGTTTTCAGAAGTGAAACTGCAAGGAAATGGGATTTCAGATGACGTAAGAATGATGTCTGTACGACATAAAACAAAAACGTTGCTAAAATTCTCATGTGACTAAACCCCTTTCCTTAACTCGAAACTCAAGTTCCTCTCAAGTTTCTAACTCCGCTCTTTGGGACTTTTCGATTGATGCCTGTTTGACATTGCTTTGATGAGAAATACAAACTTTATAGCTAAAAACATTGTTTGTCCAGCTAGTTTTTGGGAGTGCTTTAATTTTGTCAAAATCAAACAAAATCAAACGACCGTATGGTTAAAAGAAAAATGGAACCTTTAGAAAAGTGTTAGAAATTAATCTAATAGAGCTTCCTAAATGATTCTTTTTCTAAAAATCAAGAATGGATTGATTTGATTTCATGGCCCTATTTCCTTAGTTCGTAAAATTTTGTCAAGCTCATAATCAATTTTGTTGCGATCTTTAACCAATAGGAATACAGTAGTTATTGACTATTAGCAAAATGTGTATAAGACATGATCGTACAAAAACCAATATTTTAAAATCAATGGCATGATCATAATTTGGGAGATTTTTTAAACAGCAGTCTTCATTTTGGGTCACCCAGTACTTATATTGCTTCACATCAATGAAATTGCTTGGTTTCAGGAGCTACCTAATTTTACTAACGGTAGGTGGCCTTGTGGGTCTAATCCCATTGCTCCTGCCCGAGGAAGTACTGCTGGTTAATCTCCACCTCGTAATCTCTGCATCCAGCTCTCTTCAGAGAAAATATTTAAATTCATTGCGAATCGAAACAAGAAGGGTGAGGAGCTGTTGGAATCTTCTCCGCTTGGGCAATATGGGCCACAGAAGGTCTTGTCGGGCATACAGTTTTTGCAAATGTTTGAAGTACCAAAGCATCATGATCAAATCCAGTTTGCGTTCTTTCTGTCCTATTTAGGGTGAGGGTTGTGGGGGCTGACGGTTCACGGTTTTAGCCTTCTTACAATGATTTCACAGTTCTTAGCCGTAAAAATGGCGGTTTACAGTTCCTTGCTCTCTGAATGGTTTGGAGATTTCTTCACAGAATAATTGGACACCCGGTATGTTGACAGCTTTACTGTTTTGGTGCCCCCTACGACCCCTTCTTAATGATTGTGAAGATGCACATGTGTAAGAGCTTCATGTTTGGATGCTTGAAATGAAATCATCGAGATCTCTATGGGCTGCATGGACAACCTCGTGGCAATAGACCTTTTGGTTGTTCTAAAAAGAATCTGAATTAAACGATATTTTGATACATTTTGTAGAATTTTCGAATCTGTTCAACAGTGATAGAAGTTGTAACGCCACTCAATCGAACCTTTCGTATAGAAATGTATAAACATTTCGCTCGATCCAGACTCTTTTCTAGAATAGCTAAAAGGTGTATTCAATGTAATGGGCGTACGCTCATGAATTACGAGGCATTATGATATCATGTTTCTGTTATGAAGGTTATATTGTTATATTATTCAATCATTTGTTTGGAATTACATTGTCTCTATTCAAGGGATTGGTTATGAGATTTCTCTTTATCAGAAAGAGGCTGAGTTTTAGAATATTGTATATTTAATAACGTTTGCCGTTTTTTGGTTAAGATCGAGGTTAAGATAGTCTCAATGAGTTCATTAAGCAAGCACCTGTGAATTTTTTGTTAGGGATTACATGCCTGAATGCTTATCAATACCGTGTTGTTTTTAAAGTAATTAAGAGAAAGAACAAGTAACACATAAACAGGGTACGGTTCAGTTAACACGCGCAATACTTGAAAAGTGGCACTAGAGCGTCACAGGTTGTTTGATTCAAAGTACTTTAGCGTCCACTGATGCTTAATTCACCCGAAAATTCAGCCTCGTTCTGTCATCTATTCATAAGCGCTGTTTTGTTTTGTTTTCTGTTTTCTGTTTTCTGTTTTCTGTTTTCTGTTTTCTGTTTTCTGTTTTCTGTTTTCTGTTTTCTGTTTTCTGTTTTCTGTTTTCTGTTTTCTGTTTTCTGTTTTCTGTTTTCTGTTTTCTGTTTTCTGTTTTCTGTTTTCTGTTTTCTGTTTTCTGTTTTCTGTTTTGTTTTCTTTCAACCAATTATATGCGTGATATATGTCCTTTAAGGGTGGTGAAAGGGTAAACTTTACAAGGAAGATTAGCCAACGGATTGAAGCAATCTGCCCATGTGAATAGTCGCACCGGTTTGTTCCTTGCGTCCCCTCAACATTAAATGTCGATACCATAATTCAAGGCAGTCAGTCGAGCATCACAGAGTTGAATAGACACATCACACAGAAACGTAAAGTATACAAAACAATTAAACAAGGAGATTAAGGATCTAGAAGTACTGAAAGAAAAACTAAAAGAGAATTTGGAAAAAGAATACTTGACTTAACGAACAAGAACTTTGCCGTGTTTTTTTATTGGATTCTTCTTCTGCACCAAAGGTCCCGTAGGTGACGCTGAGTGAAAAGAACCTACACGAACTGAAGTTGAGAACCCAACACCAGAATTGCAAACAACAACTACAACAACCACACAACAACTGAACTTATAAACTCCACAGCATTTCCTCTTAGGTGATCCTTGTTGTTTTTGACACAAATATCGTTTAATATCTAAGGAAACGAGTTCTGTTTTGATATAAAAATAAATATGCCTTGTCTTGTTCAAACATTTTATTTAAATCTTAAAGTTTTGCATAAATACTATAGTTTAATAACTTTTTGGCTAGGCCTACTTCAGAACTAGTTTCTTAGAAACAAGTTTCTTATGAAAGAAATACTTGTAATGAAACTGCAGCAAAATCCGAGCAATATTCCACGAAGAGAACACTCCATTGGCAATGGTAACAGTTAGCATAGCAAAAAAAGATCGGCAATCTTTAAAAAATTGTGCAGAATCAGAAACAAATTCATTTTACTAGCATCATAAAAAGCTCCCGCTACAGTGGATTCTGCTCACTCAAAGTCTCAAAGGCTATGAAAACCAAGCTCTTTATCTAGAACTATAATACCCATTAGATTATCAAATTTAAAATGTCCTATATTATTTCTAATCGATTAGAACAGTCATTGTAAAATTTCATTCAATAAGTAATATTTCCTTTAACTATTTTACCAATGTGTGGGAAAAAAATAAATGTCCAAAGACGGAGTGAGCCTCTCAAAAAATTCCACAAATCTCAATTTTTACTCGGAAAAATGGCTAAAATCCTCAAACTTTCTTGTCTCAACCCTGGGGGGCCGTTATAACATATCTATAGCTAGAATAGCACTATCTGTCACGTGGTTGCACTTCCAATACCCCCACTTTACGATCGTAGTTATTACTTGTAGTCGAAATATGTTGCGTATTTTATAAAGCGTTGAGTTTTACCATAACGTTATTGTTCAAATTACGAAATTATTTTGCAAACGAAACAGTGCAGTGTTCTCTCCCTGTCTCTACTGCACGAACGACTGGTCCCCCGTTATCAGATGAAGGAGAGGAATTAATGCACCACTTTGGGCAACGAGTATTTCTATTACAGACTATCCAACCACTGTAGGGTTAAATGTTTAGTTATGTCGTAATGAGGATGGTTTTAAGATTCAGTACTGTATATAAGTCCCTCTACTCTGTACATGTTCCTTCGATGAAGTAGGGGTGAAAAATTAGATAAATGTTTTGTTATCTGTTTTATCCACAATGGACGAGAAAGTGACAAATACAAAACTTTTCTAATTNGAGTACCCATGTGGTTGACGTCGCAGGACCTTGGGATTCCCCCTGGGGGGGGATAACATATCTTTAGCTAGGGTAGCACTATCTGTCACGTGGTTGCACTTCCAATACCCCCACTTTACGATCGTAGTTGTTACTTGTAGTCGAAATATGTTGCGTATTTTATAAAGCGTTGAGTTTTACCATAACGTTATTGTTCAAATTACGAAATTATTTTGCAAACGAAACAGTGCAGTGTTCTCTCCCTGTCTCTACTGCACGAACGACTGGTCCCCCGTTATCAGATGAAGGAGAGGAATTAATGCACCACTTTGGGCAACGAGTATTTCTATTACAGACTATCCAACCACTGTAGGGTTAAATGTTTAGTTATGTCGTAATGAGGATGGTTTTAAGATTCAGTACTGTATATAAGTCCCTCTACTCTGTACATGTTCCTTCGATGAAGTAGGGGTGAAAAATTAGATAAATGTTTTGTTATCTGTTTTATCCACAATGGACGAGAAAGTGACAAATACAAAACTTTTCTAATTCCCATCTGAAAAATGCTTCCAACTCAAGACAAACCGGAGATTCTAAACAGAGTTTAATTTCACCTTCACAACAAAATTTGTTTTTAATAATACATCATGTAATCATACATCAATTCTCTTGTGCCTTTGCAAAAAATTAATATGTTAGCTTCATAAAGCTTATGGTTTTCCTCTAACCAATGTCTATGCGCTATCTTTTGAAATGTGGAAGATATCTTTTTTGGCAGATATCCCGTCTTATCTAACCTGAATCTCATGTGTGGGCATTGCATATTTTGTTGAGCAGTTGGAAAATTAATCTTACCATATCTCCAATATTCTAAGTAGGTTAAAAGTGGAATCTAATCAAAATGACGCGGCTTGGTTCTGGTTTGCCAACAAATTGATCTCATTTAGTTTCAATCTAAATATGACCTAACGGAACAGAGATCAATAGTACCAGTTCAGTTCAGTTCATACCATTTAAATTCCACTACATACAATTTATTAATACTAACTATACAAACAAATAACTAAACTGCAAGGATTTAAGACAATACTGCAGAAAATTAATACAATGATACAGACAATTAATCCAATATACGAATACAAATAGAGAAACAAGATAAATTGTATGCAGGGAATTACTTAAAGGAGGAGCTCTCTCAATAGGTAAACTAATCGAGGAGAGAGCCCCCCCTATCCTAATATGTTATGAATTTTTAGAAGAATTTAAATAATTGCGCATTTGCTTTTCGTAAAATACAATAGAAATTGTGCAGGTATCAAAATAGCTTAGATTCATTGGTTGATCTTGTTCAATAAGAAAATTTTCAGTTTAGCTTTGAAGGATATTTTTGATGAAGCATTTCGAAGTTCAACGGGTAGGGTATTCCAAAGTTTAGCACCAAGATAACGAATCGACTTTAGACCATATTGAAGACTGTTTTTTTTAGGCATATATAAGTCACCTTTACTGGCCTGTCTTGTGGAATATTGATGAACAGATGAACTGAATAAGAAGAAGTTATGAAAGCAACAAGGTGAAGTTTTATTGACAGAATCAAAAGCAAAAGTTAAGAGTCGAAGTTCAAAAATATCAGAAAGTTTGAGAAGTTTAAGATCTTTGAAGATTGGAAGAGAGGGAGAAAAGCGAAGCTGAAAAGAGATAGCTCTGACTGCTTTTTTCTGTAACCTGAAAATTGGTTCAATGTATGATGCATATGATTGACCCCAAACGATAAGCCCATTATCAACTTGTGAATAATTTGCAATATACCGGGTGTCCCAAATACAAGTTTACTGATTTTTTAACTCTTATTGGAGTAAACTACTTACTTAATAATGAGAATTCAAACAGAATCTTTACATAAATCCCAACTTAGATCTATGAATAGTTGGCAATATTTGTTTCTGCCCCTGGGCAAGTCTCCGCCGATATTTTCTTGAAAAACTGAATACCCGCAGGGCTCCTGAAACAGCTGAAAACAATTGATCAAATAAGATTGTCAAACTTAAGCTGAGATTCCGCATAAATCCAGCATCTTAATGCATATAAACAGCAGAGATCCTGAACTCCAAAATTTGACCCCGAAAATATGATATTGTTAAATTCTGCTCGTACAAATGGATTTTTCCCTGACTTTTCAAGGAACTATCTCCCTGCCTAAGGAAGGGTCCATTTTTCCACATTTTGCAAATGGCTGGCTTTCAATAGCAACCTATGAAATCGACAAATTTTTGTTTAAATTTCATTCTCATGCTGCAAAACTTGGAAAATACCTTGGTAAATGGTTTTGAAGCTTTTTGGGGCTTTAGGAAGCATATGGTTTTCGCAAAATCAATATTTTAGTGATCTTTTAATTGCAAAGGAATGTTTAATAAAAAATTCGGATTTAGGTTGGCCTTTGAGGAGAGGATTTTTCCTCAATGGTTGTTTGGTCGGTAAGTCGGTAAAATTCTAGCTGTTTAAATAGGTAAATTTTTTGGGACACTCGGTGTAAATGCAAACAGTTTTATGCTCTAAAATCCTATTGAAAGCAGCAAGAAAGACATAATAAATAAAAGACTGCCTTTTGCGGCTGGTGACATCGAGTGTCCGTAAGTCCCAAACTGTCTCTACTGTCGCTTTTCCGCTCTAGTGAGCAGCAAGTTGTCGTTTTGCTTAACAACCCTCCTCAGAAATCAATCAATTTCTTGAATTAAATTCTGCCTATCCAAAAGCAGTAAAAGGATATTGTCCTGCATAGTCTTGGCAATCGAAAGTTATATAAATCGCAATGTTTCCCTAAACGTCGCAATGTTTCCCTTATGATGCGCACTCTTTACCTCTGATTAAATAATTGGGCTGGCTAACAGTTAGAGAGCTTATAAGGTTTGAAACAGCAACTACTGTTTTCAAATCTGTGAATCAACTTTGCCCAGACTATATGGCCCTGATGTTTCAAAGACAGCGTGAGCAGGCAGGAAGGACGCTAAGAAACACAGAAACTGACTTGAAAATTCCTTTGTTTAGAACAAACAATGGACAGAAATCATTTGCATACCGAGGGGCAAGCGTTTGGAATGGTCTCGATCACCAAATTAAACTGTCTCCCTCGTTATCAAATTTCAAATTAAAACTAAAGGAAGTATTATAACAACCAATATCACGATTTATTTTCTGTAGCAATAATATTTTTGTTTTCCGTTTTGATTAATTTTGAAAAATAGGTTTCTTTTGTAATTTTCCAACACTGTATTAAGAAGTAGTAGTAGAAATTTAGTTTTTTTCCTTAGCTATTTTTAACAGGGCACATTGTAAAACAGTTATTAGAACTGAATGTTTTCACCCTGTATAAAGAATTAAAAATAATAACAAAATAAATAATAATAATAATAACGTCGCCTCTTCGTTTTGTACATCCATTGTTCGCGCAGCTTCGCATGCTTTGTCAATGATTATTGTTGAACTTTTGTCGTTATTGTTCAAAGGATGCAACTTTTGAGTTTCTATAGGTCCACTTGTGGTGGTGTTTTAAGAACTTGACACCGTTCTTTTAGTAGGAAAACTGGCAAGGCATGCAAAAGAGCACCAAACTATTTTTCGCCAAAAACGTCCCTCCTCTGAAAATCATCAAGACGTAGTCATTCGGCCTTTCCAACATATCCTTTTAGATCTGTTTTGTAAAGGATCCAATTATCTTTTACAAGCGACATTGAAAATCTTGCCTGTGCTTATAAGTTTCCTAATTTATAAACCAATCAAAATGCTACGTCTTTTGAAATTACTTTGGTCCACGATCTACTTACCATGGACTGTAGAAAACTCTGAATCAAAGTTAGATTTTTACGTATGATACGTTGATCATTTTGTCTTGATATATCGAGTCGCCATTCTAATCTCCACTTGTGGCCGGTTGACGTGGCAGAGAGCCATGATGCCACTCAAGTCAGTTCGAGTGGCATAATGGCTGTCTGTCACGTCACTCTACCACATGCAAGGATTAAAATGGCGACTCGATATATTAGAAACGAAACAAGGAACTAGGAAGGCTTGATGTATTATACGTAAATCTTATTTTTATTTCAGAGTTCTTTTTTTATATTCAATATAAAAATTTACAAAAACGAGCTACTTAAGACACTACGTACAAACCACTTTACAACACTACAAGGACGATGCCATAGGGAGCAAAATATCATGACTACCCCATGGAATTTATACGAAGAATATACAACTAAATTTTAACTACATATACAACTATAACTAAATTACAACTAAATATACAACTAAATTGCAACTTAATATACATATACAACTACAAAAGGCTATACCGGGTGTCCCAAAAAAAAGTATACAGATTTGATCAACCCTAACGATCAGAATTTAGCATGAATCAATCCGAAATCATTTTTAAAACATTACTCGATAGTTAACTTGAACATAGATCCCTTGTTTTTGACATTGGTGCTTTGAGAGAAGAGGTATTAATCTTCAAAGGACAAATTTGCCTCCACCTCCAAACCAGAGCTTTGGCGTTTTGGCCTAAGCAAATTCTTGAAGCACAGCGAAAAAGTCAACAATAGACTTGAATATTTTAAAACAAGAGGAGACAAATTAAAATTTGCACAATAGATGCGTTTCACAAAATATAATTTACGTGGCACCATCAAGGGAGCTCCGAAGGCTCCGAAGTAAACTTCATTCATTTTAATTTCCACAATTTGTTTCACTTAAAATGAACGAAGTTTACTTCGGAGCTCCCTTGATGATAAGCGTCACGTAAATTATATTTTGTGAAACGCATTTGTTGTGCAGTTTTAATTTTTCTCCTCCTGGTTCAAATTATTGTCGACTCATTAGCTGTGCTTCAAGAATTTGCTTAGGCCAAAACGCCAAAGCTCTGGTTTGGAGGTGGAGGCAAATTTGTCCTTTGAAGATTAATATCTCTACTCGCAAAACACCAATGTCAACAAACAAGGTATCTATGTTCAAGTTAACTATCGAGTAATGTTTTAAAAATAATTTCGGAAAGATTCATGCCAAATTCTGATCGTTAGGGGTGACCAAATCTGTATACATTTTTTTTGGGACACCCGGTATATAAACGATTTTTACTGATAGATACAGAAGCCAGCTTCACACATGGTGTCAGGCTAGCATAGGCGACAACGCTGAACAACCGAAACCCCAGGCGAGAGAACAACAACGACAACAACTGCCACCGTCACTGTTGCCCGCCCAGAGTCCCCATCGCTCAAGATACCGCACCCATGCTAACAAGTCACGGTTTCTTACCACACTATTTTAATTTAGTGTAGATGAATTTTTATTCACACTATATAAGCCTAACACCAAATGTGAAACAGGCGTCAAAACAATAAAAAAAGAAAGCAAAGAAAAGAGGGACTTAGTGGCTGTGTGGTGCGAAATATAAGTTTGGAATTTTCTTAACCAAACCGACCAGTTTTGTGGATGAAGTTTAGAGTCAATTCGAGTATGCTTTTATTAACTTCATTAGAAAGGTCTCTATTACCATACAACAAAATTTGTGTTAGAACGTTGTCTGAAAGGCTATTGATTTGAGCAAATGGTCGTAATAATTCCGAAACTCCAGCGAGAAGATCTCGTCGTTGAATGTCAAATGAAGGGCAAAGCAACAAAAAGTGTTCCGTATCCTCGATGCCGTCATTCGTAGGGCACATTGGGTTTACGGTGTCTTTAAAATTGTGCCTGAATTTGTGAAAATTTAAGTTACTGAGACCGACCCTTATTTGGGAAAGATACGATAAGCCTATTGAGTCATGAATCCCAAAGACAGATTTTGCAGGGGGGCGAATTATTGATAGAAATTTCAGAGTTTCCTACAGCCCGTATACTTTACCAACGATAAAACTTTGAAGATTGTCCTTGTAATCAAATTTTGATGTTTTTCAAACGTGGGAACTTTCTTTTGGATACCCGGTTCATTTTTTCAAGTTGCTGAACAAAGAAACCATAATAAAATAAAATACCGATGAAAGTTTGGCGTTATTTGTTACATTAATTTAGCACTAAAAATATGTTTACTACGGTAAATACACGTTTCACACTCTGATGCAACTTGCGAGTAGTAACTAGTTATTTTGAGACTCCCAGTAGTTTTGTAATTTTATGAAGGAAAACCTATACCGGCGGGTGTCCCAAATAGAAGGTAATAGACTTGACCAAGGCTAACAGTGCCAATTTAGCTTCAATAACTTCACAATAAGTCTTAACACTAATCCTGAAAGTTAACTGAAACATAGATACCTTGCTGGTTGATATTTGTGCTTCCAAATTTGAAATATTTATCTTGAAAATTTACATTTGCCTTCACTTCCAAACCTGAGCTTTGTCGCTTTGGCCTAATCAGATTCTTGAACCACAGCAGAATAAATCAATAATAGTCTTGATAAAATTTGAAAGAAATTAAATTATGTTATACGGCATTTGCTAGAGCTCACCTATTATGCAGTTCTTAATTTTTCTTTAATTTTGATTCTTAATTTTGCTGTGCTTCAGGAATTTGCTTAGGCCAAAACGCCAAAGCTCTGGTTTGGAGGTGGAGTCAAATTTGAACTTTCAAGAACGATATTTCAACTTTGGGAAGCACTAATATTAACAAACAAGGTACCTATGTTCAAGTTAACTTTTCAGAGTTAGCTTAAAAGTTATTTCGAATTGATTGAAGTTAAATTGGCATCGCTAGCCCTGATCAAATCAATTACCTTTATTTGGACACTCAGTAGATTGCAGGGATTCTTTCTTAGATTTAAAATAAATTTTTCCCTATTATTTAGCTTTATCTGTAATAGATTCAATTCTATCTGCATCAAAAAGGCTTACCTCACTAATTTCTAAATCTTTTTCTTCATTTTTCAGGATTTAAAATAATCTTCCTTGGTCTTTGTTGGATTTTATCACAGCTTGAAATGTATCTATTTGAGTTTCATCTTATCAAAATGTCTCCAGAACCATGGGAATCTTGAATCCAAAGATTTATTGAATTACATATGTTATATTATGAATTTTGTATTTATGTGAAGCAGAAGCAATCAATGATTACCGAAAGAGTGATTGATTGAGTGTCATCAGATACAAAAAAGGTACCAGACACAGGGCTATCTCGTAGTTTCATTTAGATTAAGTTTTGATAAAACTATATCCTTTGATTTACACGTGAAACTTACTTGGTGATCAAGAAATAAGTGTTGCGGATACAAAATTCCAACACGTGATTACGGTACATTCATTTTATTATATAAAACTTAGGTCCAAGGCTAGTAGGCAGTTTCTTAAATTTTAGGACATTATTACTACCAAACGTTTCTTGTGAGTTTCGTATCTTTTGAATGCTCTGATTGTAAAATAGATTTATTTTTGCTAAAAAGCTCTTCCAAAGTACCTATTAAGATCTCAAAACAAGTATTGATAGGATTCACACTCAAAATGATGTCAAAATATTTGTCAATACTGTACCGTGTCAGAACATTTATGACTGACCTGGGAAAATTGAAACAGCAAATTACAAGTTGGGTCTCGCTTACCAGGGCAGTTCTGTTATTCATGTGCAGATAATAAACTTTTAAAAAGATCGGAGATTGGAGTGACCAGAAAAATGTTCAACCTCTCTCTGGAAAAAAACTTGTAAAAACTCAATTTTTAATCAAACATGGATATATTTAGGCCGTGGCATAAGTTTTTCCTTTGTTTTTATAAACTCTCCTCAAGGACAGTGACCGTGTGACCGTAATGTCTGACTCTGTATATTAGGTGAGATCTAAAGAAAGCTCAAGCATCGCAAGCATGTTACTTGCTTGCCTCTAATGACTGGCAATAAACTGAAACATGAAAAGGTTAATTTTGGAAAGGATGAGTTCTTTCTCGCCAAATCATGTTTGGGTTCAATAGTTCTCAAGTTATCAAAACACACTTTGTCATGGCATAAAAAGAGAAGAGCCAAAGAATGAGAGACATTTAGTTAGTGGAGTAAAATGATAGAAAGTTGAGTAATTAGACCATACAAATCTATTCAAGACTTAAAAGCATTACTTTCCTTGCTGAAACATTCATTGTACAAAAAATGCTTGTGTGAAATCAGTGGAAAGCCAGTTTTAACTCTCCCAAGATATGAAGCATAAAAGCTGTCTATAAGCTATTAATCTTCGACCTGTCGTAGTTCTAACTAACTTCGATAAGTTTTGGCTGCACTGTTTGCTTCCAAAAAGATAAGAAATATCTAATTATGTCAAAGCATGTGTTGTGATTATAGCTTATTGCGTAAATATATCTGACTGATCAACTTTCGCATCAGGGTCATGTGTTGCGTTCATCATCATTTTATTTAATCACTCAAACTGAACTTGTAATCAGAACCACAGCCAGCTTTAGGCTATGTCACTTAACAATTCTGAAAAAATGCTGATTCGTCGTCAAATCATTTATTAAGTCCTTTGTGCATTACTTCTTTAGAACAATGGAACAAATTGTCTGACATCTGCACCTTGGTACAGCGCTTCAAAATGCCAGAAAAGCAATGGCAAATATATTAATATACGAGCGTCAGTCTAGTTTTAGACCCTTACACCCGGTTTTCACAGTCATTATGGCTAGCACCAGTGATTGGTACCTGACTATTGATATGGTCTAATTTTCATTGACCTGAAGAAGGCTTTTGACATGGTTGATCATGAAAGCCTGTTAAAAAAACTGAAAATTTATGGAGTGACTGGCCTGGAACATGACTGGTTCACATCATATTTGGATAACCGTAAACAGTTGTGCAAGATTACTGGTGCTTTCTCTGATGTGAAAGGCATAGATTGTAGAGTTGCTCAAGACTCTGGTCTTGGTCCACTTTTGTTCCTGATTTACATCAATGATCAAAAGTGTACGAGTAGATAAAATCTGGGGGGGCTGCCCGATAAAAAAAGCTATTGTTTACGAAAATAGGAAGACTTTTGTAAGTTCTCAAAAGTTGGGGGGGCTATTACCCTCCAGCCCCCCACCTCCTACGCCTATGTTAATGATTTGTCGAATTCTTTGCAAAAAGCTCATGTCAGCATGTATGCTGATGATATGGTCATTTCCCTTTTTTAAAAAACCATTGATGATCTGCAAAATGACCAAAAAATAGATCATTCGAAGCTACAGAATTGGCAGCTTGAGAACAAACTTTCTCTGAACGTTGTTGTGAACCGCAGTCGCTCATTATAGGTTCTGGTCCAAGCATTTGTAAGATAGAAAACCAGCCTAATGCCCCTAATGCTCAACCATCTTTTCAATAGGTGATCAGGAAATTGAAATGACTACCAATACAACTTAGGTGTTCAGATAGAAAATCAACTCAACTAGGACAGTAGTTGAATGTGAAGTTGCGGCTTCCAGCGCCAAGCGCTGAGATCGCAGAAATAGCTAAGCGCTAATCGAGTCCACGATCCCTTGTCATGACGCTCAAGTGGTGCTGGTGGGCCTGTGTTAAAGGATTCCCAGATAAAACATTTTAATATAACCACTCGCATCTTACGAAAGATACGACGAATTTTGTCTAGCTAAATGTATACCACAGTTGACGTATTAAAAATAAGTTTGATGGAATCTGACAGATTGTTGGAAGCTACCCGCTCATAATAGTCCACGCATTTTTCTGACTTAACCTGTAGGAATTGACATTGAAGCCCCATTTACATTGCACAAATTTTGGCATGGCACAGAAAAAAGTAGGACCAGTGAAAAAGTTCATCTATGCTGTGCACAATGGCTAAGCAGTCCCATTGTAGGCGTACCACAAAAAACCGCCAAGCTCAGATAAAGCTCGTAGTGTAAAAGCTATGCAGAACCAATTTCTTGTTCCGTGTACCACATTTTTATCCATGCCATGCCAACAAACTTCAAGCTTTTAGACTCCTTGGTAGGGAAAAGCACCCTTTGAGCGATTGTAGCAAACTTACTCAATGAAAACTTTCAAGCACAATGTACACTACAGAATTTTGGGGCATGGCACGGATAAAATTTGGTACTCGTATAAAACATTTGTTCTGCAAAGTGTTTACTCTACGACCTTTATCCGAGCCGTAAGTTCATGTACAACTTTTACCCGTGCTCGAGCTGCCTCACCATTGTGCCCACCACGGATGCATTTTGGGACAGGTACCAATTTCATCCGTGCCGTGCCAAAAAATTTGCAGCGTAAATGGGGCTTCAAGGATACTTGCTTTAATCATAGATGACTTAATGACTGAGTTTAGCATTCTTTTCAACGTTTAGAGACTGTCTGGCAGTTAAAAACATCCTTTTTTAAAATGTCTTCATAAAATACTGTTCCAGAGATGGGGAATTTTTGGTTGGAGAGATGAGTTCAGTGGCAACTTCATCCGGGCTCATTGGGTCTGGTATAGTACATTGCCTGCGCAAGTGTAGTAGTGAATCTATCAGTGTGGTAGAGGACCTTTGTTTTCAATGTTCCTAATCCTATTCATATCCTTTGCTTTCAATGTTCTTAATCCAGTTCATATTCGTTGTGGTTTCAGGGGGAAAGAGCTATTATTGTAAGCCACAATGCTTCACCCAACGGAAGCAATATTCGTTTTTCCGCTTTGACTGAAAGGCTCTGTTTGTGCTTCACTTTCATTGTTTGTGCTGCTTGTAGCTGTGAGGGAGCATATAAAGCTCAACTCTGATTGGTGTAAATAAAAGGTTAGTTCGCATGCGCTCTCAAGATGTAGCTGATCATTGGTTAGCCGGTATTGTTTTGCAACAAAAAGTTTCGCAGTTCATCTCTCCAGCAAAATTACATATGGAAGCTGTCTTTAAACCCTATTCTAACCGGGTAAATTTTTATCGATTTTCTACCGGGGGGGGGGGGCGTTTTTCGCCCCCCCTAATTATCTCCGCAACTATAACAGCTATGATAATGAGACTTGCACTGTATCATAATTAAACAATGGAGAATTCAAAAATAGCATTAATTAGTTTGTAGTCACGTGAATGGTTGCTAGGCAACCAAAAACAATGCAAATTTTGACAAAATCGAGCTATTAGCATAAAAAGGTCTATTTTTATTAAATAACTGGGTAAAATCACCATAAAACTATCCAAATACCTGCTTGATATCCTTACTTTGCAATTTCATGTAGTTTTATATCAATATTTTTGGTTTCTAATTAATTAACTAATTAATTATGGACAATAAGATTCAATGCAAAATTGTTAGCCCAATAATGATGCTTAAACACCATAAATTTCGCATTTACTTGGTGAAATCAGACGTCTTCATCAATATTCGAAGTCATTCCATGATTTTTCAATCAAAAATTACTAATTAATTAGAAATATGACGTCATAAAGATTGATGACGTCATATAATTTAAAAATTGCTGATGTCAGCAAATATAGATAAATTATATATCATATAAAAGTAATCATCGAGAAAAATCGAATGGTATATATATTGATGAGATTTGAGAAGAATTAAAGAAATTAGAGCCATTTTAGTGATTTTCTTTGTGACCGGTCTCTAAATAATGGCATCTGCTGGTCACGTGGTTAAACAATAGGCATTGAAATTTTAATTTTTTGGTTGCCAATTAAATTTTAATAAAAGTCAAGAAGTTTCAGCGTTATAGCTATCATCGTTTAAGAGCTATTAAAATAAGTTTGGTAGGGGGGGCGAAAAACGCCCCCCCCGGTTAGAATAGGGTTTTAAAAAGTCTCAAATATTTCCCATACATTTTTCCATGTTCATGTTTACTTTTATTATTGTGAAGTTGAAGCTTGAGGAGCATTTTATCGAAATGTTTAGTATTTTTTGAAGCATGTCCCAACTCCCATGCAAAATCACTCACATATCTATACTCATTACATAAGTCTCAGTATCGCTCATTGAATTGGATGGTTATCGCTCAAACTGAGACTTATGACCATACGCATAAAAAACGGGGACTAATTTCAGGATTAGCGCGGCTTTTCCCGCGTATCCAATCAAATCAAAGATACGAGTCACATGACGGAATCCTCACAGAATACTGCATTCTTATTGGATAGAGATGCTCCTTCTCAGGGCATATGATGCATGTAAGCATTTTCTAACGTCCTGAACCTTGTGTTTAACAAAAACGTGCCGGGGTTGTGTAGGAATTTTTGCTTCACGAGGGATTCGGTTTCAATCAAATTTAGTCCCCAATTCGTTACTGATTGGATGTGAGTCCTTATATGAGAGAAAATAAGAAATCCGATTAAAAATATTGAACGAATACAAGGAATCACGTCGTAAGTCTATCACATATCTAGAACTGCATGACAAATTTTATTTGAAAATCTCTTCGTCTAACTGCTCTTATTGGTACAAAGTTATTGATGAATCATTCAAAATCATTAAAAATACATGATTCTACCAACTGAAGAAAAAGCTTTGATGCTTTTGGGTTTGTTTTGCTACTAATCTTCAAAATTGTTTCATTCAGTTGTATAGAAGACCAAATTATTCTTAGAAAAAGTAACAATTATGCTCCTTCCGGGCGAAACATTGTAAAATCACTGCTTGAAAAATCGTATTTTGTGACATAGGTTTTGTAAGGCATCGTAAATCTCGCCAAATAGACTTCATTTCAAATTGAATTTTGATACGTATTCAAGCACTTTCCGCCATTATTCAGCGATGTAAAGGAATTCGGGTAAAAGAGAGACCTAAGAAGTTACATGCATTCAAATGGCCCAAAGAGCTTCAGAATTTTGCCATGACTAGGATAATCAATTGACGATAATATTGATTTGATCTTTGATCTTTGATCTTTGATCTTTGATTTTTGATTTGTATCTTTGATCTTTAATAGCAGCTTGGATGCCCCCAGCAGACCGCTTATTGAAGGCGTGGGTTGGAAGACTGTTGATGGAACTTATTGCGAGTGAAACATGGTTTCAAATCCCTGTACGCAGTACCTGTGTAAGCTTTTCACCTGAAATCACAATGCTCCTTTCATAATCTGTGGAACAAAGAGACAGATTTAAGATTGCCCAAGAAAAAGTCAAGTCATGGGCAAAAACATTTTTCTTATAGAGGAGCAAAATTGTGGAAATAGACTTTCTGCAGAGACCAAGCAGGCATCCTCCCTGAATACTTTTGAACAGTTTATTTAGGGTTGAACGGTTTATCTTTATATGAAAGGATCCTTGTATTGTAAATATTCAAGTATTCTTGCAAATAGGATTTCAGTTTTAGGATTTCATTATGTAGATTTAATTTATTGTATATTTTAATTAAATTATCTATCGGGGGCCCCTTAAAAAGGAACCCTTCCTAAAATAATCAAATATGAAATATAAAATTCCAGAATGAAATTCCAGCATTTTTACCTTAGTTGGTACATTTCAGCAAATGTTGATAATTTATTTTGAGACATCTTGCAGAATATTTTCCCTAACCCTATCTCACCTGGGAATTTTGAAGCGGTCATTACCTTGTGGGGGAGGGGGTTGATCCCGCCACTTCTTTTTCTATGATGTTACAATAGCTATGACTTTTAACCTTTTCTTTTTTTGTGGACTTTGATGCAAAAAATCACAATAGCATAATTCCCTATTCTAACGGGGGGGGGGCGTTTTTCGCCCCCCTAACAAACATATTTTAATAGCTCCTAAACGATGATAGCTATAACGCTGGAACTCCTTGACTTTTATGGAAATTTAATTGGCAATCAAAATATTAAAATTTCAATACCTATTGTTTGATCACGTGACCACCAGATGTACTTATTTGGAGACAGGTCAAAAATAAAATCACTAAAATTGCTCTAATTTCTATAATTGTCCTCCAATCTTGTCAATATATATACCATTCGATTCGCCTCGATGAGTACTTTCATTTGATATATAATTTATCTATATTTGCTGACATCAGCAATTTTTAAATTGTATGACGTTATTAATCTTTATGACGTCATATTTCTAATTAGTTAGTAATTTTTGCATGAAAAATCATGAAATGAATTCAAATATTGATGAAGACGTCTGATTTCGCCAAGTAAATGCCAAAATGATGGTTTTTAAGCATCATTATTGCGCTAACAATTTTGCATTGACTCTTATTGTCCATAATTAATTAGTTAATTAATTAGGAACCAAAAATATTGATATAAAACTACATGAAACTGCAAAGTAAGGATGTCAAGCAGTTCTTTGGAGAGTTTTATCGTGATTCTACCTTGTTATTTAGTAAAAATAGACCTTTTTATGCTAATAGCTCGATTTCGTCAAAATTTGCATTGTTTTTGGTTGCCTAGCAACCATTCACGTGACTAAAAACTAATTAAAGCTATTTTTGGATTCTCCTTTGTTCATTTATGATACAGTGCAAGTTTCATTATCATAGCTGTTACAGTTGCGGAGATAATTAGGGGGGGCGAAAAAGGCCCCCCCAGTAGAAAATAAAAAAAAATTTACCCGGTTAGAATAGGGTTAACCCAGTATAACTAAATCCATATTTTTGGAGAAAGGAACATAAGCTAATATTAGAATGGAACCACTTGTAAAAAAGATCCAGGATTACTGGCCAGGTATCCTTGTGTTTATTAGTCTCAAAATCAAGACTTAGATTGCATTGCCTGCTAAAGTAGTTATGTCCATGATAATTAAGTTTCAGTCACTATTTTAGACCACGGGCTGTTGGAACTCAGAACTAAAAATATGATTTACGTATATGATACATTGAACCTTCCTATTTCATTTTCGATACTAATATATCGAGCGCCATTTTTAATCCCAGCACGCGGCAGATTGACGTGACCTAGAACCATAATGCCACTCAAACGGAAGCACTTGAGTGGCATAATGGCCCTAGGTCAAGTCAATCTGCCACGCGCTGGATAAAAAATGGCTCTCGATACATGAAATAACAAAGTTCGACGTATAATATAGGTAAATCATATATTAATTCAGAGTATTCTACAGCCCGTGTTTAGATTAATGCATTCGATTACGTTTCCGTAAAGCACTTCATATTTATAGAGCTCTCTCCTGATTAGGAAGATGAAATTATATTGCTTTAAAGGGAATCTAAGCATATGAAAGTGGCTCAAGCCACTTGTGGTCAGATTCTAGCCTATCAGATATCAGTATATCCTGTTGACATAGAGCAGTTACCCAAATATGGCTCGGCACGTGCAATGGCTTATTGTCTTTTCACGGCTATTTTTATTAAAAGCTTATAGGGTATAGATGCTTAGATTCCCTTTAATTATCACAGGAAAGAGTTTGATAACCATTCATGTTTAATAACCAAATTTTTCAACTTCTCAACTGATCGACATAAATTATGTTCCATGTTTTCTTCATAGAAGAGTTAAGCTGTTAGAGCCAACTATGAATTCTAATGCATATTGCTAAGATGGAAAACAATAATATAGAATAAAGAAGATAGTAGAGAAGTCCTTACTTATTGACAGATTTTAATGCAAATAAAACAACTGATCCGATTGAAAACAATTAAACTACATTAGGATTCTCTGAAATCTCAAACCTATGGAAAATAGAAATCTAACCACTTTTCTTTTAAGATATGGTTTAGCGTAAATTATAAAGTATAATAACCATAAAACTGTTTGACGTAAGTGTAATTTTGTTGATAAAGCTCGAGTTACCAACATGCAAATTTGTGTGCCCTTTTTTGAAGAAATTCGAAACCAGTACTGGGTGAGTCAATAAAAACAATCCCCGTTTGAAAAACCACAGCTCCTTGGATATCAAGGCAATAATATTGGCAAATATATTATTTCTTTGTGGACATTTAAAAATTTATCTGACTCAAATCGGCCACTTTGTTCTGAAATTATGAGGGATTTTCTCGAGGAAGCCTTTCCAAGAATCCTTCAAAACAGGCCTAAAATCACGACCAAATTTTCTGCCTGACAGCAATGGCTTTTACATGCTTTAGCAGGTTTTTTTCTTTTGGGAGGATGTCATCCTGGGAGCATAATTGCATTATTCCGGATGATTTCATCCTCCCATGAGGATAACACGTGCTAAAACGTGTTGAAGTCATAGCTGTAAGGCAGAAATATCAGACAAATTTGGTTGTGATTTTAGGTCTGCTTTGAAGGTCTCTTAAAGCGGCTTTCTCGAGAAAATCTCTCATAATTTCAGAACGAAGCGGCCGATTTGAGTCAGGTAAATTTCAAGATCGATTTGAACATGTCCACCGTTAAATAATATATCTTTCAATATTATTACATTGATATCCAGGAAGCAGTGGCCTTGCAAACGGGGATTGTTTTTATTGACTCACCCGGTATATAAACAACAAATGCAGCAATAATAGAGAAAAATGTGATATGTAAACAATATTTTAGGTAATCTTTAGCTTTTCAAAGGAGTATTGTCATACCGCTAATTGGCTACAAAAACAATGAGATCATATAGTTGTACCTTAGAAGAAAATAGCGGCTGAGCGTAAAGCAATAGGACCCTACTGTTTTTAGGAGGCAATCAGCTGCGTGGCAGTACTCCTTCAAGGTAACTCTGCTTTCTACTTCACAGTGAGCAGTAAGATGTCAGGAAGTAAACTAAAACATGAAATTCAATTACGTGATGTCTAGTCTAACAATTTTGCTATAATGGCGCTGTTGAGGCTGTTTGCAAAAAGGGTTGATCATTTGTCTATCCGACACGGAATTGTTTCCTTAATTAAGGCCAAAATATCAACTGGGCAGTTTTCTTGTTAGGTAGTTCGGTCTCACCAGACCAGAGTATGCTTTTCGGCTATTTGTAATATGTATGGGACTTGAATGTTTCCCTATAATTTAAGAAATAAATCTGTATCGGACAGACAACTCATCAACCATTTCGCAAACAGCCTTCTGTTACACAAAAAAAATAAAAAAACAGAGTGAAAGAGAATTAAAAACCATCTTTATCAGTTGCAGATCAGTCCACAAATTTGTGAAATCGAGGAAAAGTTTTCATCGCAGAAGCCAGCATATAGTGAAATTTTACTTTTTATGTATCTCTTTCGATTGTTATATATACTGGCCAATTATGGTCCTATAATATTTAGAAATTAACTGATGAGAAGGCTGGTTTTGTAAAACTTTAACTCGCTACTCGCAAGGTGGGTGTACATGGCTTAAGTCCGAGGAGAATGAGGAGGCGAGGAGGCTACTTTTTAACCCCGAGGAGCCGAGGATTCGCATTTTTCGTGCGAGGGAGGAATCCCAAAAAAATTTGTAAACCTGCGAGGTGCGAGGAAAAAAATAAGATTAAGGACTGAGAAACGAGGAGCCCATGCTTCATTAAACAGCGAGTACCCAGGAGGAATAACGGTGTGAAGTCATGTCTACTACAATGATCGACATTTTGATTCTACCATGCTGTAGACATTTTTATCAGGGTTATGTAAATTCTCCAAAGATCAACAAGTTCTAGTTCCTAAAAGTGATCCCTAACTGGTAACTGTGCCTCAGACAAAAAACTCTCCAAGTAACATTAAACTTGCTGAATTAACAACCATGGCTTGATTGAAAATACCGAAGAACATTAAATATATTTACATCAGACGGACATTTCTTTCCAAAATGGCTCCCTCCAGTATGAACACTCCTGTTTACATAAGATTTACATGTTGGCTGCAAAATTATTTTGGATCTAATCAAAAGCACAGTCAAAAGTCTTATTTTCAAATCTTCTAATTTTACGCCAGTGATTAGAGTGTCCTTGATTTGTTAGATTTGTTTCGTTGTGACATCGAGGTGCGAGGAGTCAACTTAGTAATTTTTGTAATGCGAGGAGGTAACAATTGGAAAAAACGTATTTGCGAGGAGTCCTGATGGCGTTAAATGCGAGGTGGGGAGGAGAGGTTAATTTTTTGACCCCATGTACACCCACTNAACATACCGGGTGTCCCAAATAAAAAGTACTCACGTTTGTTTGACTGTAGCGCCATAATGAAACGCGATCGAAATTTGTGGTATCGACCGCCACAGTTCACAAAGGCTAATTTAGAAGTCACTACTTTGATTTTCACCGTAGGTTAAACATTCTTGCAGTTATGAGTTCCGATACGTGAAGACCATCGTCAAGACTAAAACAGTAGGCCTAAATGTTATGAAGGAGTCAAGCACAGATCGTCCAAAGTTTTAAAAGGTTTCAATAGCAACGCACTATAATTCTATAATTCTTTTGAAAGCAAATGATATTCAAATAATGCGTTGCTATTGAAACCTTTTAAAATTTTGGAAGACCAGTGCTTGACTCCTTCGTAACATTTAGGCCTACTGTTTTAGTCTTGACGATGGTCTTTGCGTTTCAGAACTCATAACTCCAAAATTTTTCAACTTACGGTGAAAATCAAACTATTGACATCTAAGTTAGCCTTTGTGAACTGTGACAGTCCATACCACGAATTCCTGTCGCTTTTCAATAAGGCGCTACATTCAAACAAACGTGAGTACTTTTTTTTGGGTCACCCGGTAGAAAAAAATCTCTGATCAAATTTATTACGGTTGGAAGCTGCCTGATAGCTTAGTCAAGATTTTACGTGCACGTATGAATCAGATTCCTTGTAACCAACTAATTCATATATGGAAAAGTATCACGATAAAAGGTGCCCAATGTGTAATGAAAACACTGAATCAATAGCTCATTTAATGAATTCCTGCAGAAAGTACAAAGATTTATATTCACGAACAAGAGAGAATGTGAAATTGCCGAAGTCACTGTCTGCTTTGATATGTACATGGACACATCTTACAATAAGAAGTAAACAAGTATTAACATTTGACAAACTTACTGAATGAACATGGAATTGCAACAAGCAGTCAGTGTAGTATTCTATCTTTTCTTGCTCTTTTTTCTTGATTCTGGTATCAAACGGGCATGCAACATCAATTACGAGGCACACTTTTTGTTTCTTATCTAGGACCACAATATCTGGCTCGTTATGCTCTATTCTCCTTTCAGTTTGTATGGAAAAGTCCCATAACAATTTAACTTCATCATTTTCAAGGACTTTCATTGTTTTTTCCACAAAATGCTCATATTTTTTTCTCCGTGCATGCAAAACCGAATTTCTTGCAATAGTTCCAATGGATTATTGCGGCAATTTTGTCATCTCTGCAATTTTTGTACTCATTTTGAGCTAACTGTGAGCATGCAGATACAATGTGTGCTATAGTCTCGTCTCTTTCTTCACAAATTCTGCATTTGGCTGAACAGTCCTGCTTGTCTATCATTCTCTTGATCCAGTTTACCCTTAGTGCCTGTTCCTGTGCTGCTAGTATTAATCCTTCAGTCTCTTTCTTTAATAGCCCTTTCTGTAGCCACATCCAGCTATCCTTGTTTTTTTCCCCTTTTTTTTCTTTGAAAAACACTGAATGGAGCTTATTTTCTTCAAAGTTTGCCTTCCATTTATTCACGATTTCCTGTTTTTTCCTTTTGGCTCTACCCACTCTGTAAATAACTCATCTCTTCCCACCTCCTTAAGTAAAACTTCTTCCGCCTCTTCCAGGTAAAATTCTAAACTTGCTTTCTCTAATTCTACAACCTCTTCAACACTCTTTAGTCCCCGCCTCCTTCTGCTCTTTTCCAGTACAAACGGTCCACAACCGATTGGGGGTGCACACTTTTGCGCAGTGTGAACAACTGTCTGGTCTTCCTATCCATATCCTTGAGTTCACTTCATCTTTTCTCCAATCAATGATTCCTGCCCCTTATCGTATTAGTGATACTGCCCTTGAATTGTTCGCTTGTATTATATTTCCTGCATTCAATTTGGATCTCAAAATCTTAATTCTACGGAAATATTCTTGTCTGAGTATGTCCTTCATTTCTGTACTTTTGATTTTATCATTCTCCAGGACTCCAAGATACTTATATGCTTCTTCATCTTGCAACCGTTTTCTTTTTCTCGCCTTCAGCTAGATCTATTCCATCACTATCAATCAATTTTCCTCACTTCATCTCCACCATGGCACATTTCTCAATACCGAATGTCATCCCAATGTCGCTAATAAATATTCGCACTGTTTGCAACAAGGAATCCAATTCTTGTCTTTTCCATACAGCTTTAAATCGTCCATGAAAAGGAGATGATTCAGTTTTGCCCAATCCTTTTCCAGTGAATATCCTTCCTTAGCTTTATTTAGTATGATAGACAAAGGGATCAATGCTTACACAAAAAAGATAGGCGAGAGGCTCTCCCCTTGAAAGACCCCTCTTCTTATCTGTACATCTGATAACGTTTCTCCTCCTGATGTTAATTTGTCATTTTTCTATTGCAATTCCTCAACATTATCTTATCGATCATCAACTGATCTTTTGTCCCCCTATTGTCTCTGCGGCAACCTTTCTGTTCATCAGGCATCGAATGTTTCTCCTCTAGATGTTGGTATATTTCTTCGGCAATTATTCCTATCAGAAGTTTCCACATAAGTGGTAAACAAGTGATCGGGTGGTAGTTTGAGATGGTGTTTCCTTTTGATGATGATGATGATGATGATTATTATTATTATTATCAATTTATTTTTGCGGTAGGCATACATGTACAAAATATCTACAAAATGAGAGCTAATTCAAGCCTACTATCTACAAAGGTAAAAATGAAATAAAACATGAAAAAGAAATGAAAAGTTATTAGAAAATACAATTTAAGATAAATAGCTACACAAAGACAATAGGAAGTCAGATTTACAGGTTATTTCTCTAGCACCAGAGCATGTGCACTAGACAAGCAATAAAGTTAGTCGTATTCACGCAATGGCATTACGGATAACTTACAAAGATATGNTTACAGGTTATTTCTCTAGCACCAAAGCATGTGCACTAGACAAGCAATAAAGTTAGTCGTATTCACGAAATGGCATTACGGATAACTTACAAAGATATGAGATCAGATTTTGGGTACGATGTTACACAGAGACAATGCGGTCCCAATCCGCAAAAGTAAGGGTGGCTTTAAACTTATGGCCACCAACTATAAACTGAAATCCCTCATCTGACCTTCTCCCGAAAGCCATTTTTCACGGATTTTGGATATTCGATAAATAAATCAGATAAATGAATTCTGCATGAAATAATACAAATTCGAGCTGGGCAACATTTTTGGGGGTCAACCCACTTGTCGGCAGGACTCCTATAATTTCGAAGAATTTCTATAAACTTCATCTTGACGTCACAGCAAAATGGCGCAAAATTATGAAAAACAACATCGAATCTACATGGCAAATTTACCTGAAACAACTCCAAGAGAATAAATAGGCAGAGCCGTAGCATTGGATCTCGTTAGGCCAACAAATATTACCGATTGATAGGTGGTCTTAAACTTTTGGCCACGACTGTATTTGGCTTGGCTTGTAAGAAATCTTAGCCAACTTAAGAACTTGAGAATAATTTTAACTTAGTCAAGACGGTCTTTGTAAAATGCTGATGGCGACAGAGTACTTTTGCTTTTCTAATTTCCTTGGTTTCAACGCATTTTTCATCATTAACTTTGATGTTCATAAACCAATCTTTTTTAGTCATATTTGCTGACTAAAGTTGCAGGGGCGGATCCAGCATTAGAGTTTGGGGAGGGCTATTTGAAGAAAAATGGGGGTCTGGGGGCGAAGCCCCCAGGAAAAATGTCTGTGACCACGCCCTTTAAACCCTCGGAAAACGTGGGCAACGCCCTTGCTGCTTTATTTCAGATCGTTTTGCTCATCATTTAATACTTACTTTTCCAGAAATACAAACTTGCATTTTTTGTGTAAATCTAAAGGGCCGTCAATTGGGAAAATGAGGGACCATAAAATAATTATCACAAGCATCAGCTAGAGAGAGTTTATGGCTGAAGAAAGCTCCACCACCTTAGAAGTAACAAATTTTCCACAAAAACAAGTTATACAGGATGCCCAATAAAATTGTTCCACGTTTGATTCAATATTGAAAAATAACGACAAAATGAACTTGCTCCTTGATGACACAAGCCTGTCCCTAAAACCTACGAACACATTGTTGAACTCTTACTTCTCCCGAAAGGCCAAAATTTATGCTTGTTTCGTTGATTTTTCCAAAGCTTATGACTCAGTGTGGCGCGATGGACTATATTATAAGCTTATTGGAATGAACATCAGTCGTAGGTTCATTACCTTGCTTCGGTCAATGTACACTGACCTGACAGCCGCCGTTAAGCTACCAAACGGAATCACACAATCCTTTGTCTCAAAAACAGGTGTTAGGCAAGGTTGCAATCTGAGCCCCACTCTCTTTAACTTATTCATCAATGATATTGTAGAGCTGTTTGACGAGCAATGTCTCCCTCCTACAATTGGGAACCAGAAAATCAATTGTTTGATGTATGCAGACGATATTCTGATACTTTCTGAAACTGAAGAGGGGCTAAAGCGGAGCCTCTCTAAACTTGAAGATTATTCTCAAAAATGGAAGTTAAATGTGAACGTGAAAAAGACAAAAATCTTAGTTTTTAACAAAGCCGGTAGAAATACCAATTTAACTATCAAGTTTGGAAACAATTATATAACGTCATGTGAAAATTACAAGTATTTGGGTACAATCTTCGTTCCAAGTGGGTCCTTCAAACAAGCAAGGGTTGCTCTGCACAAAAAAGCTTGTAGGGCTTTCTTCTCTTTTCTG
>REGM01000096.1:324469-380294 GCA_004194415.1 Aurelia aurita
TTTTTTTACGAGAAGTGCGTGGAATTTGTCTGGGTTAGCGATCATTTCATTTTGATCGAGCCATGTGAGAGCTATGTTGGCCTCCTTTTCTAAAACACCAATTAGTTGTGGGAGGCTGTTGGAAAAATGTGTTAGAGTATTGTCATCTGCGTAATTGACAAGAGATGCTTCTTTGATGAAATGAAACAGGTCATTAATGTAGAAGTTGAAAAGAATAGGGCCTAAGACGGATCCTTGAGGTACCCCTGATAAAACAGATTGAAAGTTGCTGTAAACATTATTTATTCGAACCGACTGTTCGCGCCGTTTTAAGTAGGAATAAATGAAGACAAGAGAATTTTCATCGAAACCATATGCATGGAGTTTTGCTATAAGCAAATCATGCGGGATACAGTCGAAAGCTTTCGATAAATCCATCAATATTGCTCCGACAGTGTAATTATTGTCTAGTTTGGTCTTCCAATCTTCAAGCATTCTAATTAGGACATGTTGCGTACCATAAGCCTTCCTGTAGGCTGCAATGAATACCGAAAGCGTTCTCTCGAGATGTGGATTTATTTGATCTTTAATGATCTTTTCGTATATTTTGGAGAAAGTGTTAAGTATGCTTACAGGGCGAAAATTTTTCTCTACTGTTCGAATCGGTTCACCTTTGTCGAGAGGTGTGACTGCAGCTCGTTGTCCGCGTTCTGGAAATCTGCTATTGCGAATGCTAACGTGTATAGCTTTTGTTAGTGGGACGGATAGCTCCCTCGCAGCTAAATGTACAAGTTTGGAGGGTATTTTATCTTCACCGGTTGATTTCTTATTATTTATTGACCGTAAAAGTTTGACAACATCGTCTGTTGCGGCTTCATGAAAAGAAAACGTATTAAAAGAATTTTCTGGAACTTGAATTATTGCTAGCACGCTTGGGTGGTTGTGGTATTTTTGAAGAATCAGTCTAACTACATGCCGATCGTCTACACAGGGTATGTTCTCGGCAATGCTAGAGGGTTTCTTTCCCGAGGATTTTTCAACGATATTGATGCAATGGTCATTAAAAACTTCGACAAGTTCTTTGTCGTCAGTTATAATTCTGTCTTCTTTGACAAGGGTAATGTCATTACCTTGCAACCCCCCTTTATTGGAGAGAAAGGGTTTGACGAGGTTCCAAAAGCTTGGTTTGAAACTAGACCATTGCTGGTCGCATTCTTGAAATGGTTTCTAATTGCCTTTTTCCTTAGTGAAAACATTTTTAAAACATACCTCGATAGTCAACTTGAACATAGACACCTTGTTTGTTGATATTGATGCTTTCAGAGTTGAAATATTAATCATCAAAGGACAAATTTGCCTCCAACTCGAAACCAGAGCTTTGGCGTTTGGGCCTAAGCAAATTCTTAGAGCACAGTGTATAAGTCAACAATAGACTTGAACAAATTTGAAACATGAGGAGAAAAATTAGAAATTGCAAAACAGATACGTTTTAAAAAGTGACACTTATCAGCTCCGAAGTAAACTTCATTCATTTTAATATCAACAACTGATTTCACGACTTAGGCCAAAAGTAAAGGCCAAAGCTCTGGTTTGGAGGTCAAGGCAAATTTATCCTTTGAAGATTAATATTTCAACTCTCAAAGGCATCAATTTCAACAAACAAGGTATGTTATGGTCAAGTTGACTATCGAGGTATGTTTTAAAATGTTTTCGGATTGATTTACGGTAAATTATCATCGCTAGGGTCGACCAAATCTGTATACTTTTTTTGGGACACCCGGTATATCGCACATATAAATAGTTGTATCATCTGCATAGTTACATATATCCGTCTATTGAATCGATAACAGAAGGTAATTGATGTAGATGTTGAAAAATAGAGGTCCAAGGACGGATCCTTGAGGAACACCAAGCCGAAGATGTTTGTAGGTGCTGAAAGATACATTGAGTTTTACTCTTTGTTGCCAATTTTCCAGATAGCTGTGAACAAGCAATAAAGCATCACTGCTAATCCGTATGCATGTAACTTAGCAATCAGTAAATCATGTCGAATACAGTCAAATGTCTTTGAAAGGTCCATGAAGACAGCTCCACTTTCCCACCTTTGTCCATGCAATTTTTCCATTTTTCAATTGCCCGTATCAGTGCATGTTGGGCATAGTAGCCCTTACAAAAACCACAAAGCAGAGATCATAAATACGGAGACATATATGCAGAAATTTGAGTATCTAATCTACGAGCCTTTCAAACACCTTTGACACTGTTGGGAGCACACTGATGGGTCGGTAACTACCCTTGAAAGTTTTACCTCTTTTTAAAAAAGAGAACATAAAACGGCTAATTTCAATTCATCCGGAAAGGAAGAAAGTTCCCCTGAGTTATTAGATACGACTTGCAAAGGTGTAGAACTAGATCAGACTCAGTTTTTAACAACTTTGAAGGAATACTCTTGAAAATGCTTGCCTTGGAGGGGTTTAGTTCGCCAATTTAGTTTTGATATTGTCAACTGGCACCTTTTCAAATGAGGAAGAACCAATGTCCCCCTTCAAGGAGCGATTTTTTTGAATACTTGGGTGTCTCGAGAACTTAAACAATATTTGATCGATGGGGTCACTAATATCTTCAAAATCAAGAATAACATTTTCATTTTCGATAATTCCAAGAGAATCGGTAACTGTGACAGAAATGGAAGTAACAGAGATGTTGAAAAAAGCAAAAGTCTTGAAAAAAATATTTGCGAATGTACGAAAGCGTATATTTTCTGGGGCATTAGGAATTTAAAGAATTCGAGACAGATTTTGGTAGCTTAGGATCTCCACTTCCTGCTGATATAAGCTAGATCTTGTTAGGATGCTTGCAAGGAGGGCGCAAAATAGGTTCGGAAGGCAGTATGCTCTTTTTAGCAGTAAATCGACCTGGAAATTTTCTCTTCACGATATTTGCCAATGATCTTAGTATGGTTAAATCCTCAAACTCTTACGCATCAAATGATGCATAGCTTTATCATATTACGATAACAGCTTGACTTTTTACTAGCCAAAACCTAACTTTTGCCTCAAATGCTTACCTTAACCAAAGACTTCAATTTTAGAAGCAAATATTTTTTCTCCTTATTTCTGTTCTTCCTAGACTGTAGTGCTGTTATTTTATGAAGTTTTTCTTATTTTATTCCTTTGAAAATCTTCTCTGGGAACAGAGCAAAGTTTCACACGGGCGTTGCTCAAAAGTCAAAGTTATACTTTTCTTTCTTAAGCTGGGTTTCCACTTAGTGCAAAAATTTCTTTCTCGTTATGTTTTCAACTGATGTTACTGGATAGCACGAAATTGTTACTTATTTTTATGCAATTTTGCATCAAAAGGAAACCAGCTTAACTCTTTTGTGCCTTTGCATACGTTGTTCTCAGTCCGAGGCAAAATCTGTGGTCAGTTTCATATTCGAAAAAAGTTTATCATCTCCTCTGAATGAAGGAATAGAGGCAATGTGACCGGTACTTTTCTCTTGAAGAAGCAGCCAGTTCAGTTGCAAGTAGAATAGAATGTAATGGTGAAACATGCATGTCAATACCAACATTATTTTTAAGAATTTTTGTTGTTTAAAGATAGTTGTAGCAAGTATGCAGCCCCAGGATTGTTGAAGCTGTGAGCAAGCCAGATTTATTGTTGTATAAAAGTGATGGAAATTTGTGCAAAGGTTGCTTAAGTTCTAATCAAGACCCCACATAATCGCAACACTAAAAGCTGCTCACCTGTTACAACATGAATTGAACTTAAAGCATTGCTTAATGCAACAGCAAGGCACTATTTCTATTTGAAAGATGTTTGAGATACATTTCTCTTGACAACTGAAACCGAAGATAGAAGTTGCTGATCTAAAGTTGCATCTATCTGTGGAACAAAGAGGTTCCAATACGACGAGATCCATCAAGCAGGCGCGCAACTAGAAATTTTACAGGGCAGGGGTCGAAACCTGAAAAAGAGCACGCTCCTGATTATTTCTCTTGAGAGTCAATTTTCAAACTCAGAAACCGAAGGCAGAAAATCAAGGGATATTTCTTCTACATTTGCTTCTGTAAAGCATACCAATCAATAAAGATGTCAACTCACAGCGTTAGCTATTTGAAAGTGGATAAAGGAAACGCGAGCGAAGCGAGTTTCGCGGGGGTCCGGGGGCTAGCCCTCGGGAATATTTTAAAAATCACATCCTCCAGATCATTGGAGAGCGCATATCTTGAAAAGAGATTTAAAATGAGAAGAGAATTAATACCGGGCTGGTAAAGACAAGAAACATCCCATTTAAAAGGCTATCGGCTTGTAGTCTTTTAGCAATTAACTGGAGTGCTTGCCGTGTACTTGGCGCATAAAAAAAATCCATATATTTGAAAATTCGTTACTATGGTTACACAGAGACAACTTGATAAATGGAAATGAATTTATGACAATTCCTTCACTTAATCTCCGAATTTAGATCTATATGCAAAATACATTTCATTGCCCTAAAGGGTTAAAAAGTGAACTTATCAAAGGTATCAGATCATATACGTTAGTGCCTTTATAAAGATTCGATTCTGAGCTCTGAATTCTTTTGTATGAAATGTGGTTGAGTAACGAGATTCTTATACTGTAATTTTGATTGGGGGGTTTTCAGGCCAGTTTCACGCATTTTTAAATAACTGATTGTTCGTAAATCAATTTTTTCCTATATTTCTCCAAAGCTCAGAAAAATTGAAAAACAATTGCAAAAATATTTCAGCCTTTCGGGTATCAAACGAACTTCGATTCATCCCAATTTATCAAGTAGTCTCTGTATAGCAAATTTTAAACGTGTAAAGCTCAATTGCAGAAATTATGTTGAGATTTTCAGCCATTTTTGCAAGTTTTGAAGCCTCATGTTTAGCAAAAATCGCAAATGATTTTCGGAAAAAAAGTTAAATTTCAACATAGTAAGCTCTAATATTTAGTTCAAGACCTTTGCAATTCAACAAATGTCGATACTTTATCGCAAGAAACCTTCGAAATACATTCCTGTAATGCGTCGGATTAACAAAGTTTTTTCCGAAAAAGGGCACTTTGGCCCTTTTGACAAAAAGGGCAGGGGTCTGGACTCCCAGGACCCCCCCCGTAGTTGCGCGCCTGTCAAGGTATGTCATATTGTTCTCGCTTTTGGAACTCTAAGCACATTGATGAGACATTTTTAGATTAAAGAGTTATGGAATTCATCAGAAAATTATTAAGAACTTGCACAAAACTATTATGAACCTTGCCGAATATAGCTTAAAAGAGTGAGAGTTCTTTTCGTTCTTTTACGTTAAAAAACGACTCTGTTTTGTTGTTTTTCTTAATTACAAGCCAACTTACTTCCTAAAGGAAAGTTATTTTTTTCCCTACTTTTAAGTTACCGTATTCTGTTCTGAGAAATTGGAAAGTGTTGAAGAATGATTTCTTTTGATCAAAAAATAAGAGGCTGTTATTATCTTATTTTTTTCGAAGCAACTTTGGTATTGTCTATTAGTATCCATGATGGTAGTGAAAGCAGTGTTACTGCTGTTTACGTTTTGACACAGTCAATAATAATCCTTCAGGTTTTGGGCATATTACATATAAGTTGTCTTTCTCTATTCCTGAATTGTTCCCAAATAACATTGATATGGACAGTTACATGTCTTTATTAAAATTGTAAAACAGAGCTGTTGATTCAAAATCTGGATGACCCTAAAGGACAGTTTTCAGGCTGTTTAGAAATAAGAATTAAACTGCGATGGTTGCACAGCAAACATTCTTTGACGATTTTCTCATCAGTTAATCGCTTGTTGATTTAGTTTTGTGGTCAAACATCAGTGAAAGATTACGGGATTCATATAATTTGTGGTTTACTGAATTCATAAGTAATGCGTTTGCAGATTTGCCGCTTTTGATTTTAATATTGCGGTTCACTCAGGCTTTTAAGTCAGTCAGAATCGATCAAAACATTCCAATTAAGGCAAAACAAGTTTAGCCTAAGATTCGAGAAACAACGCGTAAATCTTTTGAAATTTTTCGTTTAGTTCTGCTTTATCAGCTTGTTACATTACACAAATTCCGACTGTACTCATCCATTATGCTTATCTCTATCGTATCTGAGCATGTTTAGTAATTTTGTGGGCCGGGTCAATGGGATCGCTCTCGAGCTTAGATTTTGTTTCAACTATAACTCTGTACAAAACCCTTCTCATGCATATTTTTGCATCGTTTTGATATGCTTCTAGTATTTGCATTGTTTCACAAGGCCATTTTGCAAAAGCTCTGGTTTACTGTTGATTGTAACAAGCAAATGTAAAATTAAAGGTGCACAAGGATTGGTCACGTGATTAAATTCCAAAATATTTTACCGGTCTTTCTTGCTTACGTTTGTAATGGGCCTTGCCACGTAGCGAAAGCTACAAGCAATGCAGAAAACTGTCAAGGATCACCATACCTCCTTTACAGACATTTGGTATGTGGTTCAGTTGGATGAGAGGAGATTTGCAAATAAAGTTGTCACTGTTGCGTCTTGTTCATTGCAATCTTGATCACCGCTTCCACCATTGCTTTCTCCGGTTTCCTGTACATTAAAATCCAAAAATTTTGGACGAAAAAGTTTCGAAAAAACAACTTCGGACAAAAAAATCTTACGCTTTTTCGAAAAGTTCGGACAAAAAAGCTTTCAGACAAACCAAAGCGAATTGTTTGCATGATAACAAAACATATGGCAAAACTAACCGTAAGTTTACGATATTTAATCATGAGATACTTAAAGTAACTATATAGATGTAATGAAAGTATTAAAATGAGAGAGGGAACCAAGAAAAGATTGGAGAAATTCCCAGCATCGGAAAGTTTACAGCAGGTTTTCTTGTGGTGAAATACTGAAATCGTTTACGTTTAACGTTATCTGCAAAGTTAGCTAATTATTGTGCATTCCGAGGAAACGATTGTGAATAAAATCTTTCGCTGAAAGTTTATGTTGAGCCAAATAGAGCTATCTGTCTACCTAACAGTCTCTGCTGACAATTCAGCTCATTGCTCATTGCTGATAACTAACAATGTTGAAACGGATGTAGGAAGAAGCATCGGCGATGACACTATTTCTCCTTTGACACTGAGGAAAAGAGAGAAATCGGGAGGAAGAGAACCATGACACGAACAAGAAGTCGATGGTGAAAGCAATGACATTATGGAAGACGAAGGTGTGCTCGATTAAAGACCCTGTGCTCCCCAAGATCTTTTGCGGTTTCACAATGAATTTCATACTGCATGAAAACGATTTTGGCTAGCAATCGTGAGGCTGTATTGTCTTTTCAATCTTCAAATTAATGTTGTTATGCCATCGCTTTTGAACTCAAACAATAGATATTCCTGAAAATATTTGTAGGATTAGAAAAGTTTTGTTCCTTGAAGCTATTTATGTTCCCACGATTGTGCTTTGATGGTTTGCGCGTGTGCAAAGGATCATGAAGAGCACTAGCCTACGAGTAGACCCATTATTCAAAAGAAGAAAGGGTCTACGAAATAATGAGCAAAAGCTTGCTACCGTGGTTCCAGATTTCTAGAACTTAATTTATGCTGCCTTTATAGAGACCGCATTTCACAAATTATTTGAAAAGGGGATTAACATAATTAGTTGGGCGGCCGTAGCAAGCTTTTGCTCATTATTTCGTAGACCCTTTCTTCTTTTGAATAATGGGTCTACTCGTAGGCTAGTGCTCTTCATGATCCTTTGCACACGCGCAAACCATCAAAGCACAATCGTGGGAACATAAATAGCTTCAAGGAACAAAACTTTTCTAATCCTACAAATATTTTCAGGAATATCTATTGTTTGAGTTCAAAAGCGATGGCATAACAACATTAATTTGAAGATTGAAAAGACAATACAGCCTCACGATTGCTAGCCAAAATCGTTTTCATGCAGTATGAAATTCATTGTGAAACCGCAAAAGATCTTGGGGAGCACAGGGTCTTTAATCGAGCACACCTTCGTCTTCCATAATGTCATTGCTTTCACCATCGACTTCTTGTTCGTGTCATGGTTCTCTTCCTCCCGATTTCTCTCTTTTCCTCAGTGTCAAAGGAGAAATAGTGTCATCGCCGATGCTTCTTCCTACATCCGTTTCAACATTGTTAGTTATCAGCAATGAGCAATGAGCTGAATTGTCAGCAGAGACTGTTAGGTAGACAGATAGCTCTATTTGGCTCAACATAAACTTTCAGCGAAAGATTTTATTCACAATCGTTTCCTCGGAATGCACAATAATTAGCTAACTTTGCAGATAACGTTAAACGTAAACGATTTCAGTATTTCACCACAAGAAAACCTGCTGTAAACTTTCCGATGCTGGGAATTTCTCCAATCTTTTCTTGGTTCCCTCTCTCATTTTAATACTTTCATTACATCTATATAGTTACTTTAAGTATCTCATGATTAAATATCGTAAACTTACGGTTAGTTTTGCCATATGTTTTGTTATCATGCAAACAATTCGCTTTGGTTTGTCTGAAAGCTTTTTTGTCCGAACTTTTCGAAAAAGCGTAAGATTNACCTTTCGAATTTTCGAATAAAATCAGATTTCGGACAAGTAAAGTTTCAAACAAAATTTTGTCCGAAAGTTTGATCGCTCGCAACTTTTCGATTTTAATGTATCTCATTAAATTGAGTTTCCTAGCAACGTGTAAATTCGGATTTGCATGTGATCCATCCGTGTGCGCCTTTAAATATCTCAACATCCAGCCCACCAATTTTAAAAGTAATGTATCAAAATGCAAGTAAACTTTCCGAAATCATGATTTTTGAAACTTCCGACCAAGTTAAGCAATAAATACATCGCTGGAATCATTCAAAGTTCTTCCTCTTATTTTTGGACATCTAATCTAGTGCTTAGTGCATGTGCAGACACGAGAACATTCATTGGAGATAATTGAATTGATGCGTCGACAATTTACAAAGACCGCTTGTAAATTTATTTCGTGTTTAAAGACCAATTGTCAACCGGCATGCCTTGGGCACACTAACATGATCACAATGCAATTGTTGGTTGTCAACTCAAAACAAACTCTCTAAAACGTTTGGCTGAAAGGGCCCCGTGCAAGCAACACAAAGCCTTTCAAGTCATTCGCCAAAATCAAGCAAATACAAACAAAAACCCCCATTACAGCCTAACAGCAATGAGAATTAATTTTTTTAATTGAACAGAAAGATAAAGAGAACGTGATGACAGGGGCGTCGCCAGCCATGTAAAAGTGGGGTGGACAAAGTAAAGAATTAGGTTCTGTAGGGTATACCCAACCATTTTGGCGCTATTTTTGCTGATGAATAAATATCACTCTGAGAAACTGGCAGGGCCGTCGAGAGCCAGCCCGGGCCCTGGAGTGATTTATGGGATCGGGCCCTAGTGGGGGGTTTGGGGGCTTTGCCCCCAAGAAAATGTTCCGTGACCACACCCTTCAGACTATCGGAAAATGAGGGAAACGCCCTTTTTAGGAATAATAGTTTAAACAAATTGCTTAAACGTTCCATGTCAAGGTTATGCAAAAAACTAGTATTGGTGAACGAATGACATCGTTTTGTGAGGGAATCTAAGCATATATAAGCCTTTGATAAAAATAGCCGTGCAAAGACCATAATAGTCTGTGACGCGTGCCGAGCCATATGGGTAACTGATCTATGTCAACAGGAAATACTGATATCTGATAGGCCAGAATCTGACTGCAAGTGGCTTGAGCCACTTTTATATGCTTACATTCCCTTTAAAGTTAACGGTTCTTGCAATTTCACTCTCGATGTTCAACACTGCGAGATCTGTCAGCTTGTCCTGAGTCATTGTACTTCGCATAAAGTATTTTATCATCTGGAGCTTGCAGAAGGAACGCTCTGCAGATGCAGCTGTCACAGGTAAGGTGCAAAATATTCTGAGAGCAGTGCATAAATGTCAAGTTTAAACTTCATAATTTTATTCAGAGTACTCGACTCTCACTTTTACGAGCTGACTAACTTTCAAAAGAGGGCATGGTCACGACATTTTTAAGGCAGATATATTGTCATAGAAATGCGCTGTAAAGAGCGTTTATAGCAATAATAATGTTTTATGGTACGAGATTGTTACGGGCCCCTTCGGGGCCCGGGCCCCGGACCTTTTACCCCCCCTACCCCCCCCTCTCGTCGCTCCTGCATGNTTCGTATTTGACATCCAGATAGAATAGCACAGTTGTAATCCGTCTTAATCTTCGACTGAAATCGCGTAAATGGTCAACAAATTATATCAATAGTCTCTTTAGTTCATAAACAATGTATTTAAGCATGTATTTTCGTACTGCATAATCGGAGTTGTGGGAATTAGAGGAAAGAATTTTAGGTTACAATGGCAGAGAGGAGTGGAGAGGAAATGATCTCGTTTGCGGTAAAGAAAGCATCAGAGATCGAATATATTTTAATTATTTTTATGGTCAAGCATTAAACTCAACAAATAAATGCATTTAGAAACCCAAAGATTAAAACTGAGAAATGTAATAAACTGTACCTCACTCGTTGGACTGGACTCCTCTTGTTCGAGCAATAACGGAAATATATGCCAGAATAAGAACCGGTAGGTGAAAGGTTATTGATTCAATTTGGTCTACTTCCTCTTAGGGAACATATCTGCAGTTATTTCTCGGACATCCACTTTGACTTGTGATGAGATTTGGAAGTATTCCTTCATCATAGCAGTGAGTTGTCAGTAAACCGCCATATTTTGCGTGTGATCGAATGAACACAGGACTTATTACATCATCGTACGCATCACTGTTGATAAATTGGCGGTAGTCTCATTTTGAGGAGAGACCACTGGGACACATTGTAATCAGTCTAGAAACAGCCACCTTAAGTTTTGTAAACAATAATAAAGGCGTGCAAAGGTTGCCGGTCAAGAAAGGGTCTTTAAACTTCATAATTTTATTCAGAGTACTTGACTCTCACTTTTACGAGCTGACTAACTTTCAAAAGAGGGCATGGTCACGACATTTTAAAGGCAGATATATTGTCATAGAAATGCGCTGTAAAGAGCGTTTATAGCAATAATAATGTTTTATGGTACGAGATTGTTACGGGCCCCGGACCTTTTACCCCCCCTACCCCCCCTCTCGTCGCTCCTGGAAACTGGGGTGACCATGTCCACCCCAGTCCACCCCCTGGCGACGCCACTGCGTGATGATAAAGATCACATTGTGAAATAGAGGCATGTATTTGCGTTCTTTTTATCAATACATCAACGGTTTGTGCTGTACGGGAGCTCTTCAGTTGTAAGTTTGTTTTGTTTTTGAAGGTCAAGAATTGCATTGTGGTATTGTTGGTCCATCCAAAGCCTGCCGGTTGACAATGCTCTTTAAGGACTTGCTTATTCCAAAGATAAGTTTAGATTGGAAATTTATTAGGAGTCGAATTTATCCGTGATCTTCCTTGGTCTAAGGGCCTCTGAGTTATCTTGCTGGTATTTCTAAACCAACGTTCTTGATCAATTGAGATTCCTTGAGATCCTTTCTTCGAGCCGATGAGGTTTGATCTGTGCACCAACTTTTCTAGGCTGACCAAAGCCACAATCCGATACACAACCTTCTAACGACTGCATCGTCCTGGAAACTAGTTCCCAAGCCATAACTTTGAAAGCACGGTAGCGGTTTGAAACTTAGGCCATAATAAACGACGGCAAGCAAAACGAAACAGCAAACAAGAACACAAAAGATGTTGAGGAAGACAAACAAGGTAACTAACGACATTTATCCATTTTGGCCCAAAGAAATGTATAATTCATAGTCTTGACATCTGACTTTGTGAATAGGCCCTCCTCTCTTTCAAGCCACTCTCTGCGACATTTGAAATTAAATAAGCCCCCCGGAAGTTTAATAGTGCTTTTAAAGGCCCATGGTCAACCATGATCCTTTGTGCGTCGAGTGAAAAGCAAGACAAAGAGAACCTAGGCCAAAAACAACGTTCATATCATACGAAATCGACTTTGGCCCCAAAAAAGATCATGCTTAGCAATGGGTCTTTAAAATAGTCGAAAATTAATCAACTAATCCACCTTTCTATGTGATTCTTTGCAGCTGATCGAAAATTTCCAAAGTCAGTGGCTCTGGAATGCTTCCGTCTCTGCTGTTTGTCACATGATCCAACCAAATAATTAGATGAATTCAGCCAGATAGATTTCTGACCACACAACGTATATCAGATCTCCGGGATCTATATTACTTATCTTGCCAAAAAACATGTCCCCATGTTGTTTACGTCGAAAGATAATATCTTGAAAAAGAGGGAAATCCGTCGCAATCTGATGTATCCACGACAATAATTTTCAAATCTTAATTTATAAGCCTATAAATAGCTAGTCTATGATTGATAGAAGTTTCTCGATAAAAGGAATGATGAAGTACTTATGATCTGAAGGCGAGACAAAGCGACGTGTTGATAAATTACGACGGTTGAGACAATCTACCGAACAGGAATGGACGGCACGTTTTAGAACGTTTGCATAATAGAAAATAACGACAAAGATGGCGGCTCCAAAGACTCTGTTGTGATTTGCTGCAAAGCATGCCGGTAAAAAGCTCCCTGACGACCACCTAACGACATAAAAGGTTCGGTATGCTGTTTCGACTAGCTAGCTTGAATTCGAATCGACCTTGAATTCGAATGCAACATGGTTCAAAAAGAAACCTTTCCAAAGCAGAAAAAGTAAAGTTTTGATTCGAATTTAAGTTTCAATTAAAAATTCGCGTTCGAATTAAAAAATTTCCTATTTGTTTACATTGTGTACTTGTTAGCATAGGGCTCAAATCTTTAAAAGGGTTGGTGTAAAATTCTTTTACAGTTTCCTTTGAATTAAATGCCTTGAAAGGAACTTAGGGTACTTTCCTGTAAATCGGCAGTGGAAATTTTCTAATATCTTGATTATTTTCAAAATGGCAGCATTCATTATAGTCGAGGCTGTGACGTCATCAAATGTCTAAATCCTAAACCAGAAGAGCGACAGATTTCTGCTTGTCACCATATTGTAGACCTTCATAAACTATGGTTTTCTTAAAGATTTTATCATTTTTCCGTTATTAATTTGGCATTTACGATGATTTTAATTTTTCAAAATTTTCCATGAATTCTTTCAACAAAAATATAAACGCCGCCATTTTGAAAATTATCCAGATATCAAAAAATTTCCATGGTAGATTTACAGCAAAGTACCCTAAGTTCCTTTCAAGCCATTCAATTCAAAGAAAAATGAAATATAATTTTACACCCAATTTTTTTAAGATTTGAAAGATTTGAGCCCTATGCTGTACTTGTTCGGAACTTTACCACAGCTAACTAGTCGAAACGTCAGACCAAATTTTATATGTCGTTAGGTCGTCGCCATGGATCTTTTTACCAGCATGCATTGCGCGGCCGCCATCTTTAGCCTTATTGTCTCATTCCAAGTAGAGCATCATTCCATCCACTACGTATTCTGTCTGACTGTTAAATTCGTCGAGCTACAGTATACATCGCAATTAGGCCTGTGATGAAAAAAGGGCAACAGCTCATATGAATAGACAGACAAATTTGTATTCGAGTAGACACTCTGAAATCGTCAGTAATTTTCGTTGATGCCAATTTAAAGGAAGACTAGGGGGGGCTGTACAATACAGAGCCATGAAATTTGGCATGTGTATAGTACATCATGAGATGAACCCAAAAATGGAATCTATTTTTAGATATGTGACGTGACCTGCTAATGACGTCACAATGTTAAATTTTCAAAATCATAAGGGTTCAGTACTAAAAAATTTCAATCACTGATTACCAGAAAACGAAAAGCAGTAAGGATATCAGCCCACTTTTTATGTATTCTGTTGTCAAATTGCATTTGCTTTGTAAACAAAATTTATTAAAAAATGATGACGTCATCATAAAAAAATTCGAAGAATGTGCGCATGCGCATTGTATAAATACGGCAATTTACTCATCCAAATTTCAAAATAAGTAGTCGGTTCGACAGAGCATCTAAAATAGGTTATATTTCTAGCTTTGCATTGATTTCCCAGGTTCTCTGTAGATTTTATTAGGGTTTATTCAAAATTACAGCGTGGTAAGTGCAGTTTGTACGGATATACAGCAGAAAAGCTGCTAGGGGGGAGCTGAGTCGGCCCCCTAGCTTGATAGGGTTAAGGTTACATGACCTAGCCCCTTTAACTTCCAATTGTAACAATAATTACTTACAAGCAACAGAAAAAAAATTCTGTCCAACAACTTTTTTTTCAGTTCCTTACTTCATTTCCTTCACAGCTCTCCGAACTTTGAGGAACATTATGGAGATACTAAAAATTCTCAATATTATTGCATAAATTTGATAGAAAGAATACAAATTTATGCTATATTTGGCACCAACTGTGAGCTTGGTTTAAATTATCCTTGCTAAAAATCAGTCCAAGTAAAGGACAACCAGTTAAAATGAACTCAACTCAGGTGATTTATTGAATTGTGTTCAGAGCAGTTTGAATATTTTCATTTAAGGTCTCCATGACTCCAGTTAAGTCTTTAGTAACGAAAGAATTTGTGATGCTCATATATATGCAAGCGCGAAAATGGGGTTCAAATCCTTAAACGTTGGAAAACGCCACCTTAGAAACCCATCCTAACAACCTGAGGAAGAAAGCTATACAGTAAAGAATTGTTAGCTCAAAATGAGGTCATTTCAATCACGATAGGCTCATTTAAGGTCAGTAAATGCCAGTAAAGATCAGTAAAGGTTAACAAAGGTAAATAAAGGTCAGGTCAGGTCAGGTCAGGTCAGGTCAGGTCAGGTCAGGTCAGGTCAGGTCAGGTCAGGTCAGGTCAGGTCAGGTCAGGTCAGGTCAGGTCAGGTCAGGTCAGGTCAGGTCAGGTCAGGTCAGGTCAGGTCAGGTCAGGTCAGGTACATTCAGTTTGATAAAATTAATGCCACTTCATAGAGTCAATTCAGAGACCGGTCATTAAGTATCTGCTAGGGAGGGCCCGAGAGAAAATTGAAATTTTCTCAAAATATTTGGTGGCCCAACCTGTAAGAAACAAACAATTTTCGTGGCCCACCGGCCATGTAGGAAAAGTTTTCATGGCCCATCGTTATGTCATGGGCTGTAACGGCTGTAAAGAAAGTAGAGCATCCTCTCGTAAGAAAGTAGAGAGCATCCTAATAGGTCCAATAGACCTTTTCACAAATAATCTCCAGTCCGAGGCAAAAGACTGCAAGTACCAAAGAGATCGTAAGTAAAGGAGATAGTGAAACATTGCTGACCATTGAAAAATGTTCGTGTATTGCTGTTGGTAGCACTTACCATTCGCTAAAAGAAAAAATGGCGTGCTTTGTTTGAAATGATTTAAAACTGAGAAGGTCTGTTATCGTTTAAACTCTTTAACGTCTCTCGTGGCCAGTTCCAGTAATTTCAGTTATGGTCAGTTAAGGTCTGTTTTGGTTAGTTCAAACAGCTAAGATCAGTTTATCAAAAATTCAGTTAGAGTAAGTTGAGGTCGGTTATGGTCGTTAAGGCCATTTCAAGTCATTCTTCAAATGGAAGGGTAATCTACCGGATGAGTCAGGAAAAAAGTGGAGCGTTTGCCAATTTTTATTGATAGATTTTACTTATTAAATTCGTTTCTTCAAAATTTATTGCATAGAAGAAAGGCTTACATAGATATCAAAATTTGTTTGGTTGAAATCGGTCTTTTCGTTCCATAATTACGAACGATTTTAGTAAAATGGTGTTTTGCAAGATTCCTAATTTAGGCCTCCAAATTGATTCATATTCATGCACATGTCAACCGCTAAACCATGACAAAGTTACTGTTTCTCTACCAACAAATTTAAGTAAGGCATGGACTGAGTTAGAATACAAAAGGAAAAAAACTTTGTTATTTTTTTTGTACACCTATAACTAATTGTCATTGTAAGGAAGCAGAAACTTCTTATGCTAGGATACTCTTCACCAAAATAGCTGTATCATACAAATTGCAAAAAGACACATCAAGAAACGGCCTATTTTTACAAACTAAATTTCTATAACTAATTCAATCTTTTTTCTACAAAATGAATGCTCGAAACACCCGATTTGTGGCTTGTTCTCGCTAAAATATGGCTTCTTAAACACCACACGTTTTTCTGACTCACCCGGTATAAGATTTGGGATCCCGGTGGATATTTCGGATATGAAATGTTTACACAACAATATTTTGGGTCTGTAGATAACAAAATGAACATAAGATCAATATTTGGGGTCCATCAATCTGCATTGATACATACGGCATGACGTCACAGCAGCGCTGAAAACACGACGCCATCTTGTTTTGGGGTAAATCTTCAGAAAATTTCTATTGGTTTCTATAGGAAATTTGCAAAAAGTTGCATAAAATTGCTCCTCTATTCTACCTCGCGATAGTGAGTAGGGAAAGGATGGGTAGCAATTGTCAGTCAGACCAAAGCCTATGAAATAAACTCACGAACATGCTGTTTTTAAAAGCAAAACACAATTTTAAGCCAAGAAAGCTGTGAAAAAACTTGCCTTTGGTCGATAATTTTGTAATTTGCACCACAAACTCTGTCAGCTGCAAGTTGCTCGTCGCTTCTTCAAAGTCAACCTTCCTTTTAGACATTTGCCTATCTATCTGCTAAAGTTTCCGAATAATTTGAACAGCTTCCAAGCTTTTTCAATTTATTTATTGCGATAAATAAACGAGACACTCTTAAAATCCCAGTGCGATGCTATACTTTGTAATGGCTTCATTTACCCCACCTCTGATTCTCGAGCGCGAATTGATCAAGTCGCGTGACATGTCGTCTGTATGAATAGGGAAGAATTCTAAAAGTCATTGATCATTATAAGATCACATGAAAGTGTTTAACATAGATGCAAAGGAAGAATAACACATCAGAAAAATATGAGGATCTAAATTTTTAAATTAAAATTAAAGCTCGCATGGACCTCTCCCGCCTTCTCCCGTCCTTATTTTGAAAGCTAAGTACCGGGTGTTCCAAAAAACTGTATATAAGTTTGGAAAATTCTGACGCCTAGTGTTTTTGTCAAGTCACCCCAAAATTATTTTTATGTCAATCCTCAATGGATGAATTAAATTTTGATATTTTTCTGATAATTTTTGGTAACTTGGTTGCAGAGCAATAAATCCGCAAATGTAAAATTTCCTCTTAGACCCAAACCAGAGCTTCCAGTAGAGAAGAGCTAACGATTCTAGGGAAGGCAGAATCATTTCGGCCCTCGACATCCAAAGCTGATATGCCTCGTGATTATTATTGTTAGAAACCGAGAGGAAGATATTCTCAAGGGACACTCATATTACATTATCATTAATCAAGAGGTTTGTTTACTTTTTCTTTACTTAAAAATTGTAATTCTAACAATAACTGGTTCATTGTAGTAAATGTAAAGAATTCCCTTGACCAATAAGAAACAGTGATACAGTTTGTCAAAGAAAGTCTTTGATTTAGTTTTGTTCAATCGAAATCAGCAGCAAATGTTTTGCTAAGAATATCGAGGGTTGCCATGCTTTATGGTTTCTTGCTATTCTCAAGGGTCTAGAATGGAGGCTCTGGTTTTGGTCTAAGAGGAAATTTTACACTTGCTGATTTATTGTTCTGCATTCAAGTTACCAAAAATTATTAGAAAAATATCAAAATTTAATTCATCTATTGAGGGTTAATATAAAAATAGCTTTGGGGTGATTTGACGCAAACTCTTGGCATCAGAATTTTTCAAACCCAAACTTGTATACTGTTTTCTGGGACACCCGGTAATACACACTGGGTCACTCGAGCACAACAGTGCTCGAAGGTGAAGGGATATGCCAAGTACTGGCATTCAGGAGGCAACTAAAACCAGGATCAAAAGCTTTAGAATTTAAAGCTCAACGACAACTTGTCAATTGCTACCAAAATCTATGTTTGATGTTATAACTGCATTCATTTCTAGCCTTCAATTTCATTGGAAGGAGGAGCTTTCTCTTCTTTATTCTCAACAATGAATTTTGAAACAGGAAATTCTAAAAATTCAACACAAGAAAGTCAGGAAAGGCTACAAACATTGACCTGAATCAGTTCAACTGTTATGAATGGCGAATTTCATAGTATGGTTGATATGAGATTGGCATATGTGGGCGTAATAAAAGTTCTCCGCTAGGCAGATAAATAGTGGGATTTTCGAGGTCATTCTAAGGGATATGATATATGATAAAGCTAAATAATATTATGACAGTTGTTAAGTAATTTTATCAACTGTATTCTCAACCAATCATGGACGGAAAATATTTTGATCTAAAGAGTACAAAGCTCTTTGAGCTAATTTCAGCATCTGAACTATTCTGCTGAAAGTTTTAAAATGTACTACCGTACCTCACTGAACAGTAAATCTGAAAATGTTATCGGAAATGCTACATCAATCGCAGCCTTTATAAATATTAGAGTCAGCATGACGATAATAAGCATTTTCTTTCTGTTTCAATACTTCATATTCACTTATTCATATGTTGTATTATTTGTTGACATAAATCATATTTTGATATTAATCGAAAACATTTTTGAATAATCAATTAGCAAATGATAGTATATTTGTGTGTGCGTATAATTCAAACATTTAATACAAAGCTTCTGACTTAGGCGCACATGATTAGATATAGCCTTCTTTTTTCAAAGATATGACGAATTATTCATTTCAAAATCAATGCACAAGGAATGAGTTAGCTACCTAGGTTTCATGGCATCTTTTGTGGTCTTCTTTGGTTGCATTTATGGCTTGACCATGGGTAGTGTGGACACAGTTCGTGTCGATCGTGCCCACAATTCGTGGCCTAACTGTGCCTAAATGAATAAATGTATTTCGTTACCTTGCTTGTCTTCATTTCATTGGTATCTTTCCTCTCCTGGTTTGGTTCCTTGCTTCGATCCGTTTGCTGTGGGCCTAAATTTCAAATTGTTACCGCGCTCCGGAAGTTATGGACTGAGAACCAGTTCCCATTGGATACTATTGTTAGAAAATCTGACCTTATTGCAGTATATTTGATTAACAGCGACCCTTTCAACGTAAAATTCCAGCACCTTATGCTGTTGTCTATGATTTGATGTTAGTAAAACAACAACTCTGATGCTTCTGATCAAATATAAAACTTATTATTTTACCTGGTGATCCAAAAAAACTTTAAGAGCTAGATCATAGCCAGCTCTCTGAAATATCCATTGTCGTTTGCAGTTTGTTTGGCAGCTTCACCCAAGCCACCAAAAAGTAACCGTTAATAATCCACTTATATCCGAGCAATCGTAAAAGATATGAATGCTTGGCTTGTTCCTCTGTGAAGTGAAAGGATTTATCTTCAAAAGAACGCTTTCATTAAAAAAAGATGAAAGTCTGTGTGATATTATATTGCCTATCAAAAACTGCAAAATCACCGTTTCGACCGAAATATGGAGACGGAACCCCTTTAAAGCGGCTTGGTTATCTTTTGAGATGCTGTATGGTTACTTTTAGCTACGACTACCGTCCGAAAAACCAGATTCAAAGAAAATTTTGGAGCCTAAATTTCTCATTTAGATTGAAATAATCGCCATCCTCTTCCAGTCAATATTTTGTGAAAACTTAACTTGAAGATAGACTTGAAGTCGTCTGGGGAGATCTGCTGTTTACTTCAGCCCCCCAATAATTTTTATTAGGGTTATCAAGCTATCACGTTTCTATTTCATAAAATTAAAAAACATCCTATTTCTAAGTGATTTCGATGTCTTATTTGTTCAAAATTTCCCGGGAAAGCCTTCCGTTAGTCGCGATCCTTTGCTCCTTTAGATAGCAAATTCTTCATAACAGAGGCATTTTCCAACGATCTGAAGGATGTGGTCATAACAAAATTTCCCGGGGGCAAGCCCCCGGACCCCCATTTTTGCTCGCTCCGCTCCCATGCAAATTTGGATTTCAGCTTTATTCACATCTTCTAAAACATGGACTGGAAAAGGAGAGGAAAGTTGAGAAACGAAAGAATTACCATTTATTTAAACTGGTTTTTCGGAAGGTAATCATAACTTAAACTGACCAAGCAACATCTCAAAACATAGCTAAGCCCTTCAACTACATGTTGATATCTTATTTGTGTTCATACCATTTGCTTTCAGGAAGATAGATACGATATAGCCCTTGAAGTTTTTTTGGGTCACACTGTGCATATATTGAATGGCAGAATTATGCAACAAGGAAGTGCAGCTGGTTTGATAAACATAGAAACGATGGAAACGATGCAGGAAACGCGGGACAAAAGTGCCGCAGAAAATGCTCCCGCTTTAGGAAAGATTAATGAAATGCATTGAGTTACCTACTCTGTAAATTTACACTTTCAACATGAGGACTTGGAGCAGATTAGAACCAGTAAAACTGCAGGGAGCAGACTCAAAACTCGCTAAATCCTGAGTCGATTTCTCCGAAGAAGAATTTAGGATCATTATAGGAAATATGCCAACTAATTTTTTTATAAGAAACTAAGGTCCGGGGTTGATAGGCAGTTTCTTATGTGTTCCTAATATTGTTAATGCCCTAAGTATAGAGCCACTATATTTTTGTTAGAAGGGCTTCCAAATTACTTAGTAAGATCTCAAATCATGTTATAACATAATTCGCACTCAAAACAATGCCAATGCATCCCCTATTATTGTACAGTGTTAGAACATTTGCGAGTGACCTGGGAAAATTAAAAAAGTTTCTTAGCTGTTTAAATACAGGTAGGGTAGTTTCTTGAGTTTAAGAACAATTGAGCCTAGCGTTTCTTATAAGCTGCTGCTTATAAAAAAATGAGTGTAACTGGTGAATAAATGAAGTAATAAAATTCTCGCTAACTCAAAGATATTTGTTCACTTTGCAATATTACTCGAATTTTTTTTGCTTTATAAAAATATAATTTGAAAAGTAAATTTCAAGGTTAGCAACAAAATGGAATTTTTTGTGATTTACCAAAAGTTGCTGTATTTGTTAGGTCACCAAATAATGCTGTACTTTCAATATACTACTCTCTGTTTTGCATGGTCTCTGTCAGTTAAAAGTTTTAGAAATTAAAGCACAAGAAGCTTCTCAGGCCAAATTGCAATAAATGCACTGTTCGTGGTTTTGCTGCTACATAATCTATCGCTGTTGAAATCTGAGAAATGATTTCGATAGCTAGTCTCCAGTTTCACAGTACAGAAATCTCATTGCCTTTAGATGTGATTTGGTCTGTTCTCATTACTGCGCGTTCCCATAGTCTCAAGCTCTGTTTTAATATATCGAACAAATAAAGATTGGTCTATTTCATGTAACTGAATAAGCCACTTTAACAGTTACTAAGCTTTCGCTCAGCTTGTTTAGAAAGTATTGATTAAAATATTTCTATGTTTTCTGTTTTTAGCTGTTAAAAGAAAACGACACAAACATCGAAAAGCTTTCATTGATGTATTTTGTTGCAGCTTTGAAACAACATTGAATAATATTTGTCTTGGCATTACTTTATATATTTTCCCAGGCACTTCTTTGAATTTTATAAGAACAATGATCAGTTGAAGGTCGTCTTACTAGAAGGTCATCAACTATGCTGTTCTCAGTTAGCTCCTGTGCACTGACAGAGAACAACAGTTCATATTTTCCATTTTTGGTTAGCAGTAAACAGCGATTTTTTAAATTTATCAAAAGACCCTGGGATTGTTGTAGCGTACAGTGACAACCAGCTCGTACAGGGGTAAAGTAGCAAATACTGTGCAGTGACAATTTTCGTTAAGTGTTGACTGATTTCTGATCCATTTCTTTTCTTCTCCTTCGTCTGCCCTGTTCGGATTCGGCAAAGATTTAAGTTTTCTTCTGACTCTGAACATTTCCTGATTTGCGCAGCATTTTCCTGATAAAAGTTGTTCACATTATCCCTAATTAGACTAATTTAATAATCAGAGAATGGCACAAGATAGTTACCCTCTAGCTATACTGTTTTCCCTAAAGTACTTTTAGCAAATTATGCTTCTCATAGGTAGTTGAAATGTGATGACCAAACTGCTCATTGGTAAATTCACTGGCCGCCAAAGTTGATAGGCCAACAACCGAAATGACACTGTTTCAATGAAATGCCATTTGAAATCGAACTTTGAGCCATCTTGTAATCATCCATTTATCATTTTAGGTACATAATCTAAAAGCTGAATTTTAAATGCTTGAGCTATTATATACAAAGATGCACGAATATTGTCAATGTTTACCATTCAGCTTCTGAATTAGATACAGTCAATGTCCCAGGCAGATGTTTAGATTTATCTTTCTTCAACTGATGTACGTGTATGCTGCTTTTTACTTGCTAATTTTCGTATGCAAAACGTGCGAGTTAGCTATCCATGTTTCAGTGCATCTTTTGTGGTCTGCTCTGTTTACATTTCTGGTTTGATTAGTCGGCCTTATAAGTTCCACTGTCTGCAATCACTAATCGCTTCAATCTGGTGTGTCAATCAACGCAGTGCATGTTATTGTTCTTTGGCTATTCCCATGGAGAATTTCCCTTGATAGTCAGAGGATCACCCATGCTATGTTTCAAATAAATTAAAATGCTTTTTAGCTGTTTTTTCCGTGCATTTTCTACAGTATGAGCTTTGGAACTTCGAATGATCATCGGCCATTTCCTTTCTGAATGATGCAAAATTGATTTTCTAGAAGAAAATGGCTATGGTCAATTGAAGCTCCATAACTCAAAGAAAATGCAAGGAGAATCAGCATAATAAGCATTGAATTGATTTGAAACATAGCATGGACGATTCTGAAACGTTCTGCGCATTTCAAAATCACCCATTATCTTATAAATGAATTTCTGCTAACGAAGACTACGGCTGTTATTTGATCAAGGAATTTTGGGCAATTTGGAACTTCTTTGAGATGGAAATTTTGAAGAAAATCTTTGGTTGCGAGCACAGGGGTTGAGCAAAAGTATCGACCAAGGTATCTATGTTTAATCTATTTTTCAGCTACACACACAAGTTTTAATCAACACAATAGAAATCACACGAGTTGCTTTATTGCCTATCAAAAGCATGGAGCTTTTACAAATTTCCTCATTGATCTTTTTTTTTTTTCCTTTATATTCCATTAAAAAGTTACAATACATATTGCGAGCTACACTACTAACAAAATTACTATACAATACTACTTGAACGATACGTCGAGGAGAAAAAGGCTGTGACTACCCCGAGGCCATTTAACATAGAGATAGAGATAAAAACTACTATACTACTAAAGTCTATCTCGAATTACATGACACGAGCAAAGTCTGCGATCAAAAACAAATTTGTGTTTGGAAGGGTAATTAGGCATTTTCGCAAGTTTTGCGTGTCATCTAACTCGAGATAAACGTTAAAAATACACGACTAAAACAAAACAAATAGATAGAAATGGGACATGGTGGATGTGGTTGAGTAGCTTATGACGGAGTTTGAAAATTTTCTAATCAAACCGACCAGATTTTTGGATGAATTGTAGAGTTAGCAGGAGTATATTTCTATTAAGTTCGTTTGGGAGATTTTTATCACCATACAATAAAATCTGCATTAGAGTGTTATTTGGGAGATTGGTATGTCCGAAAGGTCGTAATAAAGCAAAAACTCCAGCGAGAAGATCTCTACGTTGTGCTGCAAAGGAAGGGCAAAGCAACAAAAAGTGTTCTGTATCCTCGATACCCTCGTTCGTAGGGCACATTGGGTTTATGGTGTCTCTAAAATTGTGCTTCAATTTGTGAAAGTTTAATTTGCTGAGACCAATCCTGAGTTGGGTGAGGTAGGATAAACCTTTTGGGTCATGAATTCCAAATATAGATCTTAGATAGATAGGTCATGAATTCCAAATATAGATAGATCTGATTATTGATAGAAGCTTGCTCTTAAAAGTAGCAACAGATGGTGCAAGTCTGATCTCAGGATCAAGTTCATTCCATTCAGATACGCATTGAGGATAGAAGCTAGATTTAAATTTTTCTGTTCTGGCCTTTATTCGCCCAATGACATCCTGCTTGCGAAGAGAATAAAGCGTCTGTTGAAGTGGTGGGATTGGATCCTTAGTATAAACGGGGGTTAGATTATTCATGATCTTGTAGAACAAAATAAGACGTCTGCTCCATCTACGGCAACTTAGTGATTCCCAGCCAAGCTCTGTGTACAGCTTTTCCCGCGATGTTCCTCTCCATGCTCCCGTAATAGCTTGCGCAGCAGAATATTGAACAGACTCTAATTTTTCCATTAAGCTTGGTAAAATGATGCTACCACTGAATTCACATACTTTTTCCGGAATGTGGTAGATAACATCCCCGTAGATAACATCCCCGTACTCATTGATCTCCTAATGAATCTAAATAAAACGTACATGTATCATAATAATTTTGAAGCTGAAATAGAAAAAACCTTTCTCCACATCTCTAGCATTTTCAAAAGAAAAACTTCAAGGAAAATTTTCTCAATGATATATGAACAATTTTATGAAATATATGTTAACTTCTAACTTAGCCTTTTTCTACAAAATTATTGATAACTAATGCAAATCAATAGCACATAGTCAGCTCATAAGCAATAAGGTTACCATTCTACGCCTTGCGGGGGACTTGGTATACGGGAACAAAAGGTGACGTACAGATCGCAACATTTATGGTTTCGAATTTTACAATTACTATTTTTTAAGGTAGCAACAAGTTCAAATTTGATTAGGAATTTCCCAGTTTATGCACCCAAGAACCATAGTTAATTAGAATAAGATCCAGTGAAGACTTCTTCCTTCTAAGTCAGCAATTCTTTACTTCATTCCTACTTTTGGGAATATCGTAAAAAAAACTCAAAAGTTCAAATTCTACTTATGACATAGATAAGAGACACACAAAACACCAATGAGCCCATTTACTTAAGATGCCTGCCTTTTTTTGGGCATACTTTGATGAAGGAAGAGTTTTTGTATTTGAAAGAAAGAGTGTTGCATTTGAAACGGCTCACCAATTAGTTTCAGCAGGCCCGTAGCGCCCATTGGCGCCTATAATTTTCAAAAGTTGCATTTTCTCTTTCAACTTGTTAAGTGAAATTTACTGAAGTAAATATTTGCAAAATCGTTCTAGTTTCGATATTTGCAATGGTGGGTGAACAATGAATACCGTGTGTACCAGACCCACCCTTTGGGTTATATGTGTCTGGCACCCAGGGTAATATTGGATTGAAACATGCTCTGCGCCAAAGTAGAGAGTGCACCCTTAAACTTTTCCTATAGGTGCAGGTTCATGGAAAATAACTACAAAATTGGATTAACTATTCCGTTTAGCAATGGAAAACATAGGGTCGGGAGAGGTTTACTAAGCCAAAGTAAAGTTGCACCTTACGTTATTTAATTTTTACTTTATATTAACCAATGTATTTATTCTATTTGTATTTATTATATTGTAGCTGAAGGGTTGTATCGTGTATAAATAATTATATCATATCATATCATCTCAAAGAGCGTGGCATAACAAATATTCTTGGGGCTTCGCCCCCAGACCCCCATTTTCGGTGCCCCCAATCGAAAAAACGCTCCTACGGGCCTGGTTTCAGCCAAAGATGTCTCTGAAAAGTTTCATTTTGAAAAAATTGCTTCCACTTGAGGAAAAACTACTACCACGTAGGGTAAAAGTTAATACCGCTGAGGGTTTAGGGCTCCATGAAATTTTCCAAACTGTACATCACGTCCATAAGCGCACGGGAAGAAAAAATCTAGGGGGGCTGCCTGATGAAAAGTCTATTGTTTACGAAATTTTTTGCCCGACTTACGGCGGATTATTGCCCGAAATAGGCAGATTTTTCTAAAGTTTTCGAATGTTGGGGGGCTGCCGCCCCCCAGCCCCCCGGCTCGTACGCTTATGATCACGTGGAACTGCCACGTTTCCCCCTGAGTTTCTACTACCTATATCTTATAACTACATTACGTCTGAGAACGAATAACGTGAACCAGGAACCCAGACCTGATGGCATGGGCGCAGGAACTTGAGCAGTGGCTGCAACGATTGTTGTTGCTGTTGTTCTCTCGGCCGGAATTTCTTTTATTCGGCATCATGCGCCTATGCTGACCTGATATCCAATGTGAAACAGATTCTAATATTTATCAGTATTTAATCGCTTATGTTTAGCATTTTGTAGTTGTTTATTTAGTTGTTATTTAGTTGCATGTAATGGCCATGGGATAGTCATCGCGTTTTGCTCCCCGTGGAATCGTCCTTGTAGTGTTGTATAGTAATTCATATGTAGTGTCTTCAGTAGCTTGTTCTTGTAACAGTTTTAATTGAATATAAGAAAAGAGCGAAAAAGTCAGAAAGAGGTTCTGTTGTAGCAAAGACGATGTCTCTAGTTTCGAGGTTGTGGTCATACGGGGTCATGCAAACCAACTACATCACTGACGAGGTTATCAAAGACCATAACCATAAGGTCTGCCTTGTGGAAATCACCTTTTCTACTTGATAACTGTATGGCTATGTACTTTGGAAGACAGCCAAAATCCCAGGAGGTATAGTGGGCGTCAAACAATTTATTCACCGTTATTCATTTATAATGAAACGATACTTAATTTGTGTAGTATTTAAACAATGACTGATTGGTGTCTAACTCTACCGGGTTGAATGAGCCAGAAAAAGTTCCCACTCTTGAAAATTCAGCGCACAAAGAATACTGGCTGTATACTGAATAACTATAAATAGTACTTTAATTTAAGAACAAACAAGAGATTTTCCTATCTGAAGATTTGCGCCCTTCAGTTATCTGCTAATATTGAAGTTTGAACTTAAATTTATAGTCTATTAGCATTGAAACGAACAACAGTTCCAAGAAAAATAATGTTAGCATCACTTTATCAATATTTACCAAATTAAGGGTATCAGTTTCAAGTGGTGGTGCGGGTGGCAAATTCATTTCGACATTCATTTCTTGTGATGTCAGAGTATGCTTAAAAACCAGGTAGCTTGTAAAGCACAAAAAAATTCGAATCCATTTCAAGACCTAACATTAATTTGGTCCAAGACACAAAATGTACATAACAAATTTTAATGACGCGTGTTATAATCAACTTTCGATGCATTTTCGAAAAATTGTTTAGGTCACCCGGTATATTATCGTTTCTTCTCTTTCCATTAGCCCTGTCCACAAGTTGCTCGGCAAGTTTTGGTCAACTTTCAGTCTTTTGGGCAACCTCCAGGAATTTTTACAACTTTTGCAATATTGAGAAACTTGTCGAGGGGGTGTTTGGGGGGGTCCGGAAACCGTAAAACCGCTCAAAATTTTCGCAAAAACCGTAAAACCGTGCGATATTTTACGTAAAACCATATAACCGCGTGAAAAATTAGGTAACAACCGAAAACAATGCAACATTCAATAAAATTACAACGTAACATTACATTATACATCATTGTAGTATCTCGTGCGTCTATATGCATATATTGTCCTTTCATGTATGCAAGTTGTAGACCAGAGAAAGAAAGTCATCACTTTCCTTAACGTTTTTCAAATCAAAACAACTTGTGTGGAGCATCTCCTAGTTCATTTTAACAAACAACATAAAATTTAGGATGTGAAAAGCAAACAATTAATGCAATTGAAATTGTGTGCAGAACAAAAACAGTTGAGCCCACATGCAGGCTAGCCCCTTCACCAGTTCATGCAACTTCATCAATTCGATTTAATTTTCGTAAAATATGCCAAAAATAGACTTACTGCGGCGCTTCCCTGGTCATGACAGGACAATCACTCAAAAAAGGAACCTATAGCTAAATCGAACAGTTTTTCCATATCGGGACCGTGCGCCAAATAGAAAGTCTGTCGATCTTCCGATTTCACCGTGGTTGGTCTGTGGAAGTTCTAATCCCTCGACATCTTCTTCTTCGTCACTACTTGGATTGAATTCGTTAACCTCGTCTAAATTCTCCTCTGTGTCACTCGCTTCGTCTGCTTGTTCTATGTCCACGTCAACGTCAACAGCCTCTGCTGTGTTAGGATTGTCGTTAGCGAATACATCGACACGCTCTGTCGCTATGTTCCGACGCTGATACATATACTCTGGCAATGTCCCGTGTTTTGCCATGGTGGCTGGTGGTCTCTTGGCGAATCGTTCTCTGTCTGACGGCAGCCAGGGCCGTCGAGAGCCAGCTCGGGCCCTGGATTGATTTACGGGAACGGGCCTCAAGGGGAGGGGTTCGGACCCCCCATCCCCCCTTGGGTACACCACTGGCTGGTGTGGTAGAAAGCTGCCCTGTGGGTTATTGAAAATTGTCCGTGACCACGCCCTTCAGGCTCCCGGAAAATGAGGGAAACGCCCTTTTTGGAATAATAGTTAAAAAAAATTGCTTAAGCATTCCATGTCAAGGTTATGCAAAGAATGTTTTTACTGAATCAAGGACACCTTTTTGGGCTCGTAAAATAAAAATATCAATGCGATCATTAGAAGTAAAATAAAATAATTCATATTCAACAAAAAACAGTCCAGTATATCATGATACGAATTACAAAATTACCTTTCCTAGCTTTACTACGAAATGATTCAGTGATGGTAGCTCAATATCCCGGGCTTAATATTCGAGGAAATGTCTATTGCAATTACTTATCAGAATCAAATTTTCCAGTCGGTCAATGGCATCTTTTGCAAGATGCTGTATGCTGTTGTCACATGAATTGTTGCTGTAATTTGAATTATTTATGGAGGTTGGGTCTGGCTCTTTAAATCACTTTCCCGAGATCCAGGCTAAGACAACTAGCGGTATTTAAATGAGGGGGTTTGGGGGCGAAGCCACCAGGAAAATTTTTGAGGACACGCCTTCTAGTTTGTCTCAGAACGCCTCTCCCAATATCGTTCCAGCATTCTTGGAAACCTAAAACCTTCTAACCGTACCAAACCTTTACCCAACCATCGTCTCCTTGCTTTTCAAGAACTCAACAAGGACCATGTCTTGACAGATCTGCCTACCCCCCATCCCCCCTATGTACCAAGTACCAATTTTATTGTGATTTTGAGTGAATCTCAAGGATCAACTTTTTGAAAAGTGGGGGGGTCCGGACCCCCCCCCCATTGCCTCCTTGGGTACACCATTGGCTGGTGTGGTAGAAAGCTGCCCTGTGGGTTATTCGCTTTATGCTCTCCTTCATGGTTTGTTCCAAAGGCTCTGGAATACCAAGCATTGACATGTTTGCTTGCTTGAAATGTACTGTTGCATTACAGTTTTCAACATCTAAGGTCATACAGTTCAGTAAATTGCATGCGTTAAACTTGAAGTTTGCAAAAAATGACTCTTAAACCCTCTGACCCTGACTCAATCAAATGAATAGAGAAAATTGTTTTGGCTGAAATATGTCCTTGAGGACATATATTGAGTGCAACGCAATCGATAACGACTTCAGGTCCGCCATAACCTTCACGATCATTTCAAGATGTTCAGACATTTTCCCGCCAAAACAATTGTTGTTCTGGTTAAAAAGGTAACTATCTATTTACTACGACCGCGATAATGCCAAAAGACAAGATTCAAGACCGAAAAACCGTTCAATTTTATATCAAAAACCGCAAAACCGACCCAAATAATGCCAAAAACCGTTCACCGAGACAATGTTCAAAACCGAAAAACCGTGCTATTTTACGGCCAAAACCGGAAAACCGAACAAAAAATGGTGAAACCGCGTTACCGTAAAACCCAAACACCCCCTCCTTGTCATTATTTTAGCAATATTACAACAATTTCAATGAAGTTTTGTTTATTTTCTGCAAAAATAATGAAAATTTGACATGGAAAGGATATGTTTTGTGATCAGGATGGGATTCAATGTCTTAGTAAGTGAAGAATTGGTCTTTGTAACAAACGATTTGTGATAATGATGATGATTTATTCATCAATTGAGCATCAATTGAGGCTATCAATTGAGCATCAAATGAGGCTATTTTTGTTGTTGCTGTTGTTTATAAGCAACACATGGTTTCAGCTAAAGATGCTGAACATGTCTTAGTTGGGTCTAAGATATTAGCTTTGAAAACCTACAACTTCCAAGAAACAGAAATGAAGTTTCCTGACCATTGATCATAGCAAAGATTGAATTTAAGCAAATAGGCAAATTCTTGAAGCATCCTTGAATCCTTGACACTAAAATCAAGCATATATGTCCATTATTCATACATCTGTGTGACACCTGACCTGAAATACATGACGATAAATGAGCAGCTTTTTGGCATCTTTTTGAAAAAGTGGCAACTTTGGACTTTTAAAAATATTCTAGCAACTTTTCGAGAAATTTTGAGCAACTTGTGGACAGGGCTACTTTCCATTTTTATTGTAAAATTCTTGATCCCACCTTTGTCCTGGGGAACAAAATAAACAAACCCGGTTTGTGCCAATATTTGGGGAAGAAACCCCAGAAAAAGCCATGTTTTTGGGACATATCTGGTCAGCATAAAATTGCAGGTGCTCTAGCAGAATTTCTGGTGCTGTTCGGTTAATTTTCTCAATATCTTACGGCTTTTGACATCCGTTTGACGTAGCCTATGTCCTTGAAATTTCCTGGGAAAAATCAATTGTTGTGAATTTTCTGTGCAATATTGTGACGTCTTTCCCAAGTTTTTTTCTGAAATCCAGGCCAGTTTTTGTATTTTACAATTGTGAAATACCTGTTTTTGAATTACCTGAGTCCTTAGAATTTGCCGGATCTAATCCAGTTTCGAGCAATTATTTCAATATTGTCCATGAATTTAGAACATAAAAAAACTTGTAAAGAACTTCGCAACGTCGCTGAACGTCGGCTCCAATTTGTGTCCATGGATTTGAAGGAATATGCAAAAGTTGTTTTTAAATTATTGAAATGTCAGCTTTTCTTGCCATTGAGTAGGAAAAAAAGAAAATGCTGTCAGCGCCAACTGTTCATGCTTCACTGATTGTGCCTAATTTAGTAATACAAAGAAATTCATTGCCATTACTGTCACACACGAAAAAATTGTCATTAAAGTCAGTTCAGCCATTTCCTCCCTTGTGAGGCTGGTTCTTCGTCAAAGTTGTCGCAATCAAACTTGACACATGCAGGAGCCGATCATAGAGACAATATTTCTTAAAGCCTGCATAACAATTTGACAAAGTAAACCGTCACCAACATATGATTATACCGTATTCTCAAATTTTGAAGCACCATAAAACTCTACTTCTACTATACACAAGTTTTCAGTTAAAAGGTCTGCAGTCCCAAGAAAAATATCACGTTGACGACACTTAATAAGTTATTCGTCTTTTTTATCTTTTGATGGCATCAAAACCCTCGATATTGATTCGAACGACATCATAATATAAAGAAACACGAATGATGGCAGTGATTCCGCTGTTGATTGCTATCTTAATTCTGTTTTTCCTGCAAAAGCAATATTTTAAGTTCGATTCACCATTGTTTTAGATTCGGAAATTGGCATTTAAAGAGACTTCCCGTGCGGGTTTTATTTTCATGTGTACACCTTTCTTTACAGAAAGGTGTACGAATGAAATTAATATTTTGTACAGTGAAATATGAAGAGTCTTCCTCTCACCAAGTTTTGTTGTTGTTTCATTTCATTTCATTTTTATTTATTTAAACAGGGTAAAGTTATCAAATATATACATTGTTTTCCAAACTGCCCTGTGGAAAGAAAAAGATAAAAACCTAACTTACAATTCAAAAACACACAATAAAATTAGTTAAATACAAAGTAAAAGTAGTTCAAAATAGTAGCAAGGATCTGCATGGGTTCCTTCATGTTCTAGAGTCTTCAAGACAGGATTTAAATTGTTTGAAGGTTTTGGATAATTTTGATTTTGCGTCCAGGCCATTCCACAGCCATTCCACAATTTCGCCCCTCTAAAAGAAAAGCATTTTTGGCCACATGTTGTTCGTAGAAACGGGACACATAGATCGGTTTCGGTGTTCCGAAGTTCCCGAGTACTGGTTTCTGACAACCTGTCGANTCTTATACCATTTTAAATGTTTCCGATACAATCAAATCATTCACTGTCGGCCAGCCCAGTTGCTTTATAATTGGAGGAGCAGAAGCGTTGTAGGGGCTATTGGCTACGATTCTGGCCGCACGATTTTGTAGCTTTTGTAGCTTGTCTTTTGCCGTGATTCCGCATACCCCCCAAACCGGGCAACAATATCGAAAGTATGGCTCTACCAGACTTTTATAGATTGTCTGCACTGACTTTATTGGGAGGTATTGTTTGGAATAGCGCAACATTCCTAACGCCTTTGAGATCGTTTTAGTCATATTAGTTATCTGTACGCCCCAGCTTAAAGGGAATAACCTGCGTTAAAAGATGAGATCTCATAGGTTTATAAATAGCCTATTGTATTTTATAATCCAGCAAGTGGGCAAAGAAAGAAAAGCCAAACAAAACAATGGCGTGTTTTGGTTTTCCCTTATCCTATTTATAGACAGGCGCCTTATAGCTCAGGCCACTCACTTTAAATGTTGATCAACATGTACCCCAAGGTATTTAGTGTCCTTACTCATTGAAATTGTGCCCATTAAATATAAAAGGTTCCTCTGCGCATTACAATACAACCAAAAGTTTGCAAACCTTTAATTTCTATGATAAGTCCTGAAAAAGACTGTAAAGAAAGTAAAAAATTGTCAGATATAAAAATCCTAAAATTGTCATTTAATTGTTTAATCTGGTTCTAGGGTTATGAGATCGTTTTGTTGGTACTGGTCTATATGGTATTCCCTTCATTTTTCTGGGGATGTTTTCCAACAGACCTTTCTACTTTACCAGATATGAGGTTTGGGTCAAACGATTCAATTTGGTATATCGTCGATATTTCAAGTCTAAACTATTGAAATCGACTTTGATTTGCCATCGTTTGCCGGTAAACATCGCTCATCCGAATCTCGTTTTTACTTGGTTAAAAGGTCTATTCCTTTCTCTCGAATACAATTTCAGTGTACTATATCCTTACCTTGGGCCAAACAATTTCTATTTGGTGATTGTACGATTAACGCTGCAGAGATCCATCGTACTAAAATAAAAACGGGGAATGTATGGAAAGTACTCAAGACGTTCTTTCATCGGGATTTACATCACTATGACAATTGATATGCAGGTCTGTTGACACCTTCTAGTGGATATGAAATGTCTCTTTGTCTATTGTTCATAAGACTACAGTCACAAGATACCAGAAAAACTTTAAAACGGCAAAAATGTGAAGTTCCCAATATTTAGCTATTGCTTACGCTATACCGTGCCAACTTGAGAACAGCAGAACGTTTGACGGTACAAAACCCTTTGCACTCTGCACGCCAACGAGGCTGGATTTTTACGATAAGATAAGGAGATTCGAGAGGAGATTGATCTAAGCCTATAGAGTCATTCGAAAGCGTTGAAAAATGTTTCATTATGGAGTGTTCACAAGACGCCGCTTTTAAATTGTGCAGGTTATGTAGTTCCGTTTTCAATTCTGCTGGCACAATTGGTGTCGCATTCGTGTGAATGGGAGCAGGGGCGGACTGGCTGCAAATTTAGGGCCCGGGCCCTTTTGTGGAGAAAGGGCCCCAAGACCGAAGGCGACGGAAACGAGTCAAAAAATTAGAGGGATCCGGGGGTACTCCCCCGGAAAATTTTTGTGGCAACATCCTTTAGATTGGCTTAAAATGGTATTGGAAATATCTCTAGTAATTCAAATGGGTTACCTACAAACATCATTTGATATTGCTATTTTATATGAAGTGATCTTTGTAGATTCATCTCAAAATATTGTTTAAATCCCTTTGAATGTGGCCCAAGAAACTGCTGGAAATTAATAATAATTTTATCCCTTTACATAAGATTTATAATAAAGAGCTAAAGGTAAGTGACATGAGTCTCTTTTTAATATCAGGCCTGATTAGAGTATTAGCGATTTGGGTACTGACTCGCGCCGAAGGCGCGAGAAAAATGGAGTCTGAGCTTGAGGGCAGAGCCTCAGAAAGTTTTCAAAGGCCATGCTTTTTTACACTATAATAGAACGCCTCTCTCAACGCCATGTTTGCCATTGCTAAAATAGAAATTTAGACAATTTTGTAGTGACCTATTTATAAATCAGCAAGAATAGGAAAATTTTTAGGGCACATTTATTACTTTGGCTCAGAACGCCGCTTTCGATTCATTGTTTGCCGTTGCTGAAATGGAAACTCAAACAATTTTTCACAAAGTTCTTACCCCACCAAATCTATACTTAACCAGTTTCTCATTTTCTCCTCACTTTTGAAAGAATCTCAAGAAAGAGAAGAAGGCAAATGCCCGGCCAGCTACAACTAAACTAAGACAAGAAATACTTTAAAATGCATTGCTTTTATTTTACTTGACAGCCGTTTGCAATTGGTAGATAAGTAAAAATTTCGACAGATAAAAGTAATTACTAGTTTTCGTATTTCATTTCACATTACATTGGCTACTTCTTGGTACCTTTAGCTTATGAAACTCTGTTTGAAAAGATTTTCGTATTTTCCTTCAATAATTTTACTGAACAAGATGAAAGAAAACATGCAACTTTTGGAAACTATTGGGGGGCCCCAATAGCTGCTACGGGTCTGCTACTATTTATGTTCCTCAACCACGATCATTCTCTATAAGGGCCAACCAGTAAATGTTAATCAGTACCCTGTAACCCATGATGTAAAATGAGAACGTTCAAACAAAAGGGCCCCGAAGAGAAATTCATCAGAATTTAAGTATTCCTGAGAAGTACCGCATTTACAAGTAGGACCAGTGGGCCCTGCGCCCAGAATATTTCGTGTATCTAAGGGCCCCAAAATTTAGGAAAACGACTTTAAAGCGCTGGAAGGCCTCAAACTGATATCTGTATTCACTCAGTAGCCACTGATCACGAGACAACCTCAGTATGACGGCTTGTAAAAGGGGCCCTTACTAAACTAGACAAGTTACCATTTAACAAAACAAAAACAATTTGTAATAATTCTGAGAGGGCCCACCGGGCGATCGCCCGGTAGCCCGACCGGCCAGTCCGCCTCTGAATGGGAGGCATATCTGTGAAACTTTTGCTGCGTTTTCAAATTGTTCTGGCATCATGTGAATGCTGTGTGAGTTCAAAGTTCCTTGCTCACTAGCTTGAGATCATTCATTGATTGTTAATGCAAGGAACAGGGCATGAACACAAAGGGAAACTGATGCCAAAACTTAATTATCCAATTCCAAAAATCATGTGGCTAAAATATTAAAATCTGAGTATGATCCTAGAAGAAAAATTGTATTGCTGAGAATGGTAAAACTCTGAAAAAATGGGCCTGTATTTTCGTTTGTGGTAGTTATTTTGCAATGTGATCAGCCGTTTTCGTTACACTGTGTCTAATTTGCATAAAGATTAGATGTCCATGATGATTAATGAAACCCATCAAATTATCATGCAGATAAAATCAATCAAAGATAAAATATGAGAGTTCCTCCGGTTCCTCCACAACCAAAGGGCTGGACAGTCTACAGACAAGGAAAAGTTGGGTGCCCAATTGCCAATAAATTTCTCAATTAGCCCCGATAAGCGAAATTCTCGAGGCTTTAAATCTTAAATAAGAAAATAGGTGCGATAAAGCGCCACGTTTGTGGTCTTCTTTTTCCAGAAATAGCCAAAACCGACACATTAATTATGATATATGACGATACAACGCCATGTCCTATCTAAGATAAAAAACAAGATACATACTATAAGAGTCGGATACAAAAAAGGAAGCTTTTCTTAACATACCAAGGCCTTTTTAATCTTTCCTCATCATCAGAGTGTGACTGATGATTATAATGATGATGATAATATCACACATTGATAATAATGTAAGATTGAAAGGACTTAGTGTGCTTAGGAAAGTTACTGGTTTTTTGCATCCGACTCTCATACCAATGTCTAAAATGAATGCAGATAGCACCAAAAGCAAAATGAAATTTCGTGCAAGTCAAAAGCAACAAATTAGTTCAAAAGAATGACTAGGTATGACTATACCGGGTGCGCCAAAAAAATACTATCCATTTTTGACAGGCCACGATAAATTGTATCCTGGATTGATTTTTAAGATTTGCGACTTAACATTTTGCTAAAACCTGAATTAGATTCCTGTATTTTTTGTAAATTTTGCAGTCTTCTTTTTATTGAGCTATAAGCGAGTTTCTTAAAATTTTTGTTCTCGAAAACTCTGAAATTGATCGAAAAACGTCGATCAGGTTTTGTAAAGACTCGACTTGAATGGACAAAGCGAAAACTTTTTCGTGGTGATTTGGGAATTTAGAAATCGATTAGCTATACTTTGCTACACGAGCGTTTGCTCAATGTTGGGAGAAATGTAACAATACTTTAAATCATACAAAAGAAATGTCGTTCTCTTTGTAATTTCATTGATTTTATACTTTCGTTCAAGTAGTAGGTACTGCGTTCCTGTGCCAAGGGAGTTAAAAAGACAAACAGCGAAGCGCTAAGAGGTGAAGCAAGCATGGGCTCTCGTTGAATTGTCATGCGGGCAACGGCTTTTGGTTGGCGCGTCATTGCAACTGCTCCAGAATTTCGCAACAGGGCGGTTGTTGAACTAATACTCGTGCTGCAGAATATAACTAATCGATTTTTAAATCCCTAAATCAAAACGAAAAAGTTTTCCCATTGTCCATTCATGTCGAGTCTTTAGAAAATTTGATCGACGATTTTTGGTCATTTTCAGTGTTTGCGAGACCGAAAATTTTAATAAACTCGCTTATAGCTCCAAAAGCAAAAGACTAAAAAATTTACAAAAATTTCAGAATCTAATTCTGGATTTTAGCTAAAGATTAAGTCATAAATCTTCAAAATTGGTGTAGTGTACGATTTATTATGGCCTGTCAAAAGTGGATAGTTTTTTTTGGCGCACCCGGTATCATCTATCATTTTGTTTAGATATATTGTAATATATCAGTATTATACTGGGTGAGTCAAAACAATTTTAAAGCCTGTAGTTTACTACCTATTCATCAGATTCCCTTGAAACTGATTTATCATTGTGTAGGTAACATGTAAGCTTAGATGAAAAAATTAAGTTGGTGTAAATCGGTCGTATAGTTCCCTAGTTATGAGCGATTTTTGTAAAATTGTGCAATCTCAGAATCCTATCCTACAAAACAGGCCTAAAATCCTGAATCAAATTTGTCAACAATTCAGCACGACAATACTGCTAAATATCTGAAAAACCGCTAAAAGGAATTCCTAAGTGTGGAGAATAGTAGGTCTGGTTCTGTATCTACGCAACTGAATGCCTAGGCAATGACATATAGCCCGAATAAGCTTCATCTTAATTGATGTGGAGGAGCTTAAGTGACCCAGAAGTCTGGGCCTGCTTAGAAGGATCTGAGATAAAACGCTTTTACAAAATAACTTGTAACTCGAGAAAGATATGACCAGTTTTAACCAACTATATTTCATTATCTTAGTTGACATGTTACTCACACAATGATAATCAGTGTTAAAGAATCTGAAGAGTAGCTAGTAAACTACAGGCTTTCAAAAGTGTTAATTTGTTTTTTGCTCATCCGGTAGAAAAAGGAAAATCCTCCAAGAAGAGACTTCCTGACGTGTAACGTTCTTCCCGTTACCGTTTCTGCTATATTAAAAATTAATTTTATACTAAATCAAGTATCTATTCCGTACAGACCTTTAGAAATGCATTTCTCCATAAATCAAATTAAAGATGAATCAAGAAGTATAAACACTTTTAATAACAGTGTTCTTCTGTCTTCTGTTTGGTAGAAGCTTCCAAATGCCGAGAGTGCACTACATATAGGTAGTGAGGATGCTTTGCCCGAATGTGTACTGATTTTTAGATCAGGGTTATGCTTTTGATTTGGACACCTTTTGGTATCTTATGATAGCTTTATTTTGCAGAACAGCATGAATATCTTTATTTGTAAAAGATTGCTATAGTGTGTCATTATGTTGGGTATTTTAGGCTTGCAAACTTGAGGGGACTGTATCTTCTGCAAATATATAATTTTTAGGATATTCAAGTGGATTGAGGAAAAACACAGAAGTAGGCCAAGAAATTCAAAATGAGGTACATATTTTTGTTATTTGTAAAGTTAGGTATGGAAATGAGCCATTTTTAACAGTTGGTGTGGTAGTTCTTACCAAAATAAAATCCTAATGGTCTCCTGAAGTCGAATCGAAGGATGGTCCCAAGAAAGGATATTAGACTGTTTATCTGAAAAATTGATGACTCGAAACATGTGATCGGTCCCCATCGTTATTTTGATATGGGTCTAATAGAAACCATCTACAATAGACTTGGACTGTCTTTTAAATATCAAACAGGGTTTTGTAAATCGGTGGCAGCCAAAGAGGAAGAAGAATTTTGTGAGAGAGACAGGAGCATTTTCAATCTGCAAAATCTGGTTTATTTTGGTTGTCAATGCTTGCACACAGGGTCTGTTCCTTCTTTGAAGTAGGTTTCCAAGCACATTAATAACGGATGAATTGACCAATGAAGGATTTCCTTCAAGTGCCGATAACCAAAGAAGCCATGCCCTAAAAAGCTACTTCTAAACATGGTAATCATTACGTTATCATGAATTCATCAAAGAGTTATTTTAAAAGTCGCTTCAATCATTCCTTTGGGTTCCTGAAACATCAATCGATGTTAGATTCCATAAAAGGCAAAAAAGCCTGCGTCAGTGGAAACCATGGTCCCAACAATGGGAAATTGGTAAACCACAAGTTTTCTCAAAGCTGAATAAGTCGCTTGTCTGAAACTATTTTCATTAATTCTGGTAGCCAGTAATTCTGTACATTTTGTGCGATTTTTTAGCCACTCCCGTTTGATTGATTATCCCAAAGTTGCTACCTTGCCCTCTCTCTCTCTCTCTCTCTCTCCCTCTTTGAGTTTTTGGAATTTTATGTCAATCAAGGGCTACCTTAAAACCCTGCGTAAGCATAGATGGAATTTTTTAGGATTGCCTGGATAACAATTGGACTATGCATTGGAGAACTGTTTGACTGTTATCAATCAGCTATTGCTTCAGGCAGCTACATAGCAAGTTGTGGACTTTGGGCAGGGGGGATAGTGAGACAAGAATAATAAGCCTCGCCATTTAGATCTCAAAGCATCTCTACATGAAGTATTGAAATGAACACGACCATAATTAATCCCAAATCACCACATAGGTCGGCTTTACGAATTTTTTGTTTCAAATATTTCAAAGTGAGAGTCTCTGCTTGTTGTCGTTATATCGTTTAGTATTGTGACGTTATTTAATTTCTGGACTCGAAAAACGAGAGCCACATCATCTTGCAGATTTGTGTTGTGATGAAATTAGCTTTTGGAAAATTCAAAGATTGTAATCTGACAAGTTTTGGTACGAATGTCTTGAAGGAATCCAATCTAAAAATACAATACGGTAAATTGAAAATTTTCAAGATCTTTGAACTTCTAGCTATATATACGGGCTGAGTGCCTAACATTGCTTTAAAACAACTGATGAAAATTTCAAAAATTAATAGAATTGTCCAATTTAATGATTTCGAAATTGTACATCCAGAAAACCTTAAATCTGATGATTTTTCAAGAGTAGTGACGTCGATGCAGTTAATCGAAAACTTTCAGCTGAAAGGTATGTTGGTTATATTGCTTAGTGACTCGAAATGGTATCAATCATCTTTTCACTTCCATTTGAACACACAAAATGATTTAGGATTGTTTTACAACTTGATTGCATACCATACATGATTTGTGATTCAAATATTTGACGTCATCATGAGCTCGAGCATGAGGTTGAAAAATGCATAAAACCTCAATAGTTGCTATCAAAATGAGTGAATATTGTATTTAGTCTGTAAGAGAGAGGTCACACTGTCTATTAAGATATACCACGTGCTTTTTGATTGATCAGATATTTTCTTTATTGGTGCTATTTGACTTCGAAACCATTTTACGAAAAATCGTGCAACAGTGCATCAATATGAGGTGCATCAACAAGGCACGGAAACAGTAATTAAAACCAGTTAAGTTGCATCAATATTGTTGCAATGGATACGAAAGTCAGCCATATACCAAGATATTCGATTAGCTTCTCCCAGAGAGGTGTGGTCCTCTATATTGACAAGCTATTAAAATTCTTGATTGAATAATGAAGAGACTGACCCAAAGGGCAAAGACTAGTTACTGGACATAATGGTGCAGCCAGTCAAAATTGTCTACTTTTAAAAACTTATCTACGAAAATCACAAAGCACTTTCGAAATCTACTGGATGTCTAAAAAAAGTACCCCCTTTTGATTGGAAAAAGTTGATAACATTTGATAATTTGATAAAGTTGATAATATTTGAGAAAGTTTTCAGGACCCTAATGATAACAGTATATCTTGTACTGATAGGTTATCCTGTTGAAATATTCGAATATTATTATTATTATTATTATTATTATTATTATTATTATTATTATTATTATTATTATTATTAACAAAAGGATAAGATATCGGGACTTTCCGATTGCACAGCTGAATTTTTCAATCTTCAACTTAAATGCACATACCTAGTATTTATAAATCGTCTTCCAAACACCAGAGATACAAGCTCCCAAAGTCAAAATTTGGAAAGCACCAGAAACCAAAGGTTTTGAGAAAGGGCCTATCCATGATTTGATATCATGAGCANTCGGTAATTTTGCGGCCCTTTTGCGGCTAATCATCATGGGACCCATTTTCGGGACCCATTGGTAAGAAAATCCTAAAATACCAACTCCTTTATCAGAATCAAGCCAAATATCGGACCCATGTGTAGGGAATTTCAGATGAAACAACCCACCCATATGAGCGGCACGTCCAGTATGACTTCACAATGAAGTACCCCCCCCCCCCCCGGGAGATGCACTCCAACATTTGACTTTGCAAGCTCTTATCTCCGGTGTTTGGTGGACGATTTATAGATGTAAGGTATGTGCATTTAAATTGAAGATTACAAAATTTAGTTATGCAGTCGAAAAGTCTCGACATTTTATCGCTTCATTCTTTTTCCAGTCAAAAGGGGGTACTTTTTGAGACACCCAGTATTTACGAGAAAGTTAACTTTTGATGATGCGGATCTGTAGTCAAATAGGTGCTTTTCTCCTCTTTTTACCAAAAACTGTGTAGCCATTATGAGAAATTTACATGCACAGAAATGGTTAGGCTTCTGTCAGAAAACATATATAGATTCGTCCAGTTCTTGGAAAATACCTGTTAAAGGGAAATGTCTCCTGAGAACTTATATAAGGGGAATGGGGGGAGGGGGGGTATCAAGGCAAAACAATGTAAACATTACATTTTGCAATGGATTCAGGTTTAAATTCAGAGTTTATTCTTTACACACTATGATTGGATTCCAATTAAGAAATATGGTGTAAAATCCAAAGAAACTTTTAAAACCATATGGATTCTAAGATATATATCTAAGTATATTTTTAATTTCTCAGTATACTTGCTATATCTTTTATTGTATAAATTGTGTGGTTTGCTTTAAAGTATCATTGCCCCAGGGGGGGGGGGTACATAACATGTTGAGAGTACGGGTATGTGCCGCCCATATGAGTGGGTTTTGGTGCCCGAAATTCTCTAAACAATGGTAATTTTTCGGCAGATTTTCCTTAGGCATGGGCTGGTTTGGCTGAAATCGGCAAAACATCTTTGATAATGGGTCGTTTTCCGCCAAAATTCATTATAAAAGTGGGTACGAAGGCGAATTTTAGCAATTAGAAGATGGTAGCTTCTGAAAACCGGGCGGCAGACTCCTGTACTTCCACAAGTCGTGTACACCCAAGGCTGCCACTCGTAGGGGAATTCCCCTACGGTAGGGGATTTTAGCAAAGTGTAGGTGGTAGGGGAAACCTACGGGGAAAATAGGAAATAGGTAGGGGAGCGTAGGGATTTCGCAAAATTTNGCCCCCAGACCCCCCTTTATTTTGCCATGGCCAGGCCGCTGGCAGAAAATTCGAAATTATGTATCAAAATATTGCAGATCTTCAAAAATCATCAAAATCTTGCACTCCAATTAGTTATGTAGGTGAAAAATTTAGGGGAAATCCGATATTTGTAGGGGGAAGTAGGGGGAAAAGGCTTCCGAGATGTAGGTGGAATGTAGGGGGTTTGAGCATGCGCTGTAGGTGGAGACAGCATATCAAGAGTGGCAGACCTGTCCCCCGGGATCATTGCATAACTTCCGTGATATACTGCAAATGGCAAAATACTGTATGAAGTAGATTTGGAAAATGAAATAAGCATTTTGATACGAATGTTATCAATGATCTTATGGTATAAACTTATATACATTTCCTCATATAAATTACATGGCATAAATTTCATGTTGTGAATATGAATCAGCATAAATTTCAAGGTACAAATGTCTTCATAAAAATTTCCTGATAAAACTTTGATGCCATTCACTTTATGGTATGCATTTTTGGGAAGGACTTTACAGTACAAACATTTGATAAATTTTATGGTATAAATATCATGGTCTGAAATTCATCAAATCAATTTTATAATTTTTAATCTTTTTTTGTCAATTTTATGCTACATAAAACCATATACAGCATTGAGGTGGCAGAGGAGGGCCTCTAAAAATCGAGAATATTAAAGCCTTGCCACAGCCTAAATAATAACAGAACTTCCCATAAATTTTGAGGTAATTCTCCATATTGCCCTCTTCAATATTTTGAGCTGTGTAACGCATAGGTGGCATAAAGTTTATGATATCAACTTTATCTCCTTTGATCTAAAAAAGCTCACACATCATCAAAACATCCCATATCGCAAAGCGTAGTTTCTGGAAAATAAACTTCAAAACACCCTCACAACATGCAATTTTAATTCTAATGAGCCTTATCAATCTGGCTCGCTTGAAAACAAATTTCGTTGTGATGATTCTGTAAAGAACTCTTAGAATTCGATGGGTGATTACATGGGCGAATCAACGTTTTGTCTTCCAATCTTATTGCCTTTTTATGACACAAGATCTCATATCTCCACGACATTGGAATTCTATTGTTCCCAAGCCCTTGCTATTTAAGGTTGGCTGGTCAGCGTTGTGGGCAAGAAGCTTAGCGTTTCAGAGTTGGTGTCATTTACAGCGAGTGTTCACGACGAGACGGAGGTGTTTCAAGCTCAAATAAAGCACAGCTCACCGATATTCAAACAAACTCACTGACAACTCTTGTGGTGTAAACAGAAACATTATAAAGCAACTTATCATCTGATTGTGATCTGAAGAAAAGATGGAGAACTCAGGAAAAGTCATGAAATCTGCATTCGCCATCGTTTTGGCCATGATGCTAGTTGAAAGTGCTGGGGGATTGAGTTTTGAAGACTCGAAACAAGGAAGAGAGAAATACTACAACTTCATCGGTAAGTCATGTAACTCATTTTCATTCATCAATCCTTCGATAAAAACATAAATTGGATAATTTGAGGTACTTTGAATTCTTGATCATTCCAAGAATCAAACGTTTATCCCTCAGGCGAATATGCCAGGACAAATTTGTTGGGGTTGAGCCAAATCATCGAATGACGGTTACTTTTGCAACTTTTGTTGGCAATATGCTGAGCAAGGAGAAGCCTTCCATCAAAGCGATTCAAGAAATTGATTACTTGAATCAAAGTACTTGCAAAAGGAAGCAGAGGAAGTACACTGGCTGGTATGGATTCGGCGGGGCGCAAGGCTGCAGATCTTCAGTTGATACTCCAAATCACTCGCTCTGAATCACAATAATTAGTTCGACTTCGACTGAATTTCATTCTTGAACGTGCACATTTTTAGCCAGTTTCCAACCATAGCCCCTCCCTTATTGCTTGTCGGCATGTTTTCTTTCGTTGTCTGTGGTCAACTTCATAGATCGTAGGTCGTATTAGGCAGTTAGACGTTTGCTCGTTTTTCGGGTTTGGTTTCAATTTTATAGTGGACCAAAATTGTTTATAAACAACTTTACTGTATGTCATTTGCTTGTACTTTAGTTATGTGACATTATCGTGTGCTCTTTCTTTCGAATATGGTGATGAATTTGCGAAGAAAGAAGACAATCTTTCATTAACGTTTTCAACTTGCGTATGAATAGTTCCTTTCCGGGGGCCGCTCCAAGCTAAGACCAAATCGTGTACCTTCGGGGCTATTTCAAACAGTGGCTAACAGTGGCATGTTCAGAATATGTTGTGTTCTGACCTAGTTACGTAAATTCCCTTTAATTTTACACATAATTGAATACAGAAATCCCCGGACAAGCTATAGGCATCCAGGTTCGTATTTCGTTACTTTTTTCCAAACATTGATTTCGAGTCATTACCACAATGGGTGCAAGATCTCTTCTGTTGCCTAATGTTAATATTCATATTTAGATTGCATTTAGCCCATGTTTAGAAATAGGATATCATAGGTTGATTTATATCTCGCATGAGCCGTTGACCAAATTTTGACCTGCTTTCTGGCGCCTTCTTACGTCACATAGTCCTCTGGTGGTTCTAAGCATTCTAAGGAAGGAATGGTAGTAGTAGTTTCATTTATGATGCATCAGTTACGTTTTTTTTACTTTTTTTAGATAATTTGCATGAAACTTATGCCGATTTAATGAGATTGCAAGTTATTGTTAGTGCCATGTGCTATGCACTTCTTTGAGTCGTGGAAAATGTCCTCCACACTTGTAATCTTAATGAAATCTCTCTGTTTTGCATTCTATCTTTTATTATCGATCGTACCACTTCAATAAGATGTTTGGACTTTTGAGGCTTGTCTTTCAGACACTAGATATTTCACCGCACACCTATTTCCATGCAAAATATCAATTAAATACTTGAGGTTGACGCTGTGTTTTTCAGAAGATGTTTGCGGGATGACGTTTTATTTCAAAACTTTCTATCCAACTGTTATGTAAATTTGAAATAAAAGCTTGTCATGCTTTCGCCACAGATTTCAATGAGACGTTCTGACCCTTCTCCAAAGTAACCGAAGCACTTAATTGTATTTAGATTTTAATTCAGTACTTAATGTATCTATCTGACTATGATCTGTGAATACTTTGAAGAAAGTAACTTAAAGATAAATCGCAGTGATGGAACCGAAGAAAGACGATGTGTTGCATCAAAACCCCCACGGATTTTGCTGGTTTACAGGTTTCCTCTTTCCTTTATAATGCATCGCCGTTCCTAGAAATGTGAATGGCAATAGTTCAAATTTACTGTGAGGGCTGTTCAGCTAGCGAAACTGTGATAAGAGTGTTCCTACTGACCAGTCACAGTAATCAATAATGGAATTTCCAGACATCAGATTACTTGGCCTTATTTTTCTTACATTGTAATAAATTATAAATGAAAGGGAAACCCTTTGACAAGCAAAATTTGCTTCCGACACATATTGCTCTTATCAACCACTAAAAAGCGGGGCAGGGTAGGCCAGCCTCACTTGGGCGGAGTTTAACGCAACTTTTCAAGTTGACTTCCTCATGAAAATTTAGCAAACGGTTGTAAATGGTTGTCTTGTGAAGAAGATCATCCTGCGTTAAAAATTGGGCAAAGTATGGAAATATGGTGAAGCCTTTCCTTTTGAATATCGAACCTAATTACCGACAATGTACCTGCTTCAGACTAAATTCCATGTCTGCAGGAACTAGACGATGAGCAATTCTGTTCAAGACGATTTCCAAACCAGCAAACCGTATTACTGCTGCTTTTAGGCTTTCAGGGATACAACAGTGGATGTGCACATTCATTTTAGCTTTTCACTGTGAAATTATGCGAACATGATTCCCACCACTGTTTGAGAAGTTTGTGTTTGGTCCCCATTCAAACAGCTACACTGCGTCTTCCCATCGTGTTTTGTTCTATTTATAAACTAACTTCCTTATCTACTGAAAGTTGAGTATTAAAAAATATTCCAGTTTTGCCACCAGCTTTATCCAGGGAGCTACAATACTACCAGTACATATTACCCGTGGTCCTTTGCCATCTCAAGGTCAGTTCGAGAAGCTGGAGGTATATGCATTTATGGATGTCACATTCCATATTTTAGGTCCGAAATAGTTTCAACAAGTAGGGCATCAAGATTGTGTATTTTATTTGACAGTATAACAGGTTGCATTTTGGAAAATTACTGGTACGGTGACCTCATTTGGCAGGCCTGCTGAGAGGGGGGCCGGAGGCCTCATCACCCTTGGGTCCGCCAAAAAGTTACAAAAGAGAACAAAATACTAAAGAGGGCGTTTCCGTTGTTTTCCGAAAGTCGAGAGGGTGCGATAACCCAAAAATTTTTTAAAAATCGTGTGAAAAGGCAGATCATGACTTATTCAATTCATCTCTGTATTTCCAGGGTCCCCAGTTTGGCCTTGTGCCTAGGCTCCAGAAACTCTCTCGGCTGGCCTGTCTGTCATTTGGTGGCACGGCTTCTTCACAGTGTCGCTCTTGTTCGTGAGCTCTTTCTCCGCTCTGTTTCAAATGTGCCATTGGAATGTGAGTGGTTACACCCCTGGGAAATGTTGTTCTTTTTCGAAAGTGGTTTTGTTAGTCTCTTTCTTGAAAAGCTGAGTGGCCCGTGGTAGTGTTTCTTTCATTTTCAAAATTGACATTTGGCTTGTTGTTTGTCGGTTGTTTATGCACATCTTGAAGAGAGTTTTGCGCTGGTCTCTGACGCTTTGGCAATGTTCCTTTCAGTGTAGAATTTCAGTAGTGGTAAATATAATATGGGATGAGCAAAATGTACGGAACTACGATTAATGGGCATCTGAGGCCAGTATAAGAGGACCCGAGATTTGCTTGGATTAAATTAATTTGGGCCATTTTGACCACTGGCACATTTCATTAAATCCTTATCGACTTATTTTGATTCATAACAAGTCAGATATCAAATATAACTTGTTTGGCTGTTACTTTTGGTAACGAGATTCATCGAGCATCCCCGCAAATTGTGGCAGAAACCTCAGGTTCTATCTAATGTTATGAGGATTTCAGAGACCTTCAGGGAGATGATTAATGTGGACTTTTATCGTTTACACGTTGGGCAACAAGTTCGCCCAGGCACAACCACAGTTTGTGCACACGTTTTGATATTGGTCGACCAAATTTGGTTCACTTTCACTCCCATCTGTAACAGTGAGCAATAGAATGCTCCTGCGCAGTAGCCTACGCAGCTTCGTTATGAATAGACACTGAAAGAACCACAACACTAAAACAACCAGGCTGTCTGTACAGGTGAGATAACTCCTGAACTAGATCGAATATAGTCAGGAATAATGGCTTCCTACTTGACCACCCAGCGAATTTCGACCAGATCAGCCGTGATGTTGGTAGACAATTCTTTAAAAGAAAAAGGCTGTAACATTTAAAGGTGTCCTCTTCCCCATGTCCACATCCACTCTTGTACCAAACATTACCAACATGAGTCGATTCTATGCAAAGTTTATCAATTGAAACTTGCCCAATGATTCTAAGCCACACCTTATTTTTCCTTGCTTCTTTGGCTAGGGAACGTAATACAGCATATATTATTGCATTTCATATTTGTAAAACAACAAAAACAACTCTTGATAAAAAGGCATTAAACTTTCATAGGATACCATAGCAATAGAACCACATTGGTTGAAAATCCAAGTGAAAACAGTAGGCCTCTTGCTGTTGACTATTGCATGATGGATTGTTGTCTCAAGACGCCATGTTGAAGAGATTCACGTGAAGCCATTTACGACTCAAATACTGATGATTGTTTGCCCACACACAATGCGTTCTCTTTATATTGCTTCTCGCTGTGCAATTTTCTGAATACCTGAGATTGTTCTGCTTTGTTCTTTATAATGTTGACATCTCTCAATTACCTTCACCTTTGGGGTATGCATCGAACAAGAAAGTTTCGGACAAGAAAGAATTTTTGGTATGCATTGAACTGCCACTGATTAACTGGATTGACTTAATTTAAATTCTCTTCCTTAAAAGGAGATTTTTTTCACTGAGGTTCATTTTCTATCAGTTGTTGATTTGGAGTGGAATCTCTAAAGACTGTATTGAGTGATAGGACACCACATGTGTATCAGTGTAAAATTTTTATCGGTAGTGAGCGCATAAACCTATTGTTTATGTGTTTTCAACTTATTTTTAGTTGGTAATGAGGCAACTTATCGCTGAGCCATCTAATCGTAAACAGTTAAGGTGGTTCTGCATTTAAGGTGGCTCACTACTAAACAAATTCACATTCGTAGACCAGCGATAAGGTGGCTCACTACCAACAAAAAAAATAAGTTCAAAAAACATAAACAATAGGCCAATGTGGCTCACTACTGATAAAATTTTACACTGATACACACCTGGTGTCTTATCGCTCATGCACTGTCCTACCACGTTCTTCAAAATCAGAAGGGTTACTTGCACATCGAAATAGATGTATCATGGGCACAGGTCATATTCAAATCAAACAATAGGATGCTGCCAATTTTTCTGTAGCTCGCAGAAGATTGTAAGGTGGCTAGCATATGGTGTCCATCAAACATTCTGTCAGTTCTCGCCAAGTGAGCCAGAATTTTTTGATAGACTTTTGACACTTTGTTAATTTTTTTTTTCTCGTCTGGTCACGTCACCCAAAATACTACTCTGTTTGCAAAATATGCTGGGAAATGATATTTGTAAATTCCAACTACCATTTGCTTGTCACAGAAAAATTCAAATAGGAGCACCAAATTACCAAACATCATTTTGATGAGCAAAAACCTAAGAAAGTTTATGATATAGCTACTTGTTTTTCCAGGACCTAAACATTTCGGTGCCGCAAAAGGCGAGTATCAAAAAGAATCCAGGCGTTTAAAGACGAAATACTTTGTCAGAATAAAACAAAAGGCTTTTATTCGTGTTTGTAGCAAAATTGAAGCGACGTTTTTGTTGCTTATTGATCAAGAAAAAGATAAATTTCCTTAGAACTCATAAACATCATTTTAGTTTAGAACTATGTTACATCATCTTGTTATTGAGATAATATGAAAATTGAGTAGTTCTTTCTTTGGGTTACCACATATTATTTAGTAGGAAATGTTAATCAAAAATATCTGTGCTAGTTGAATTGTGCCTTGCTTTTTCGTTTAGCATGACTCACTGAATTCAATTATTAACGGTAAACCAAATTTAAAACATTCTACCTCTGGTGCTCCAGCATTTGCGTCACTTGAAACTTGACTAGCCTAATCGGCAGCATAAATAGAGGGTGGATTAAAGTTGAAAGTACCAAGATTGGAACTTATCTCAAGGCTATTGCCGACGTCAACATGTCTCACTTGCGCATGCACTATTGTGTTGTGGAGTCGCTGGAGATGATTTTAAAGGAAACCTCATCATCCTCATCATCCTCATCATCATCATCATTGTCATCATCATCATAAACATCAACCGTAAATGTTACATCATCTAAGTTATCAATTAGCAAACTCATATTTCACATTATCAATATTTGTGCAATTTTGTTAAATATTTAAGGCGTTGCACATAGACGCACTTTTATCCATCAGCCCAGAAAACAAACTGACAAAAACGCCTTTGTGTAATATTGAAGTATTGGCGTCATTTCCATTATCTTGTATGTGCCAAATTCGAACTTCGCAAATGTACTCAGACTTATCCCAGTTTTCGTAACAATTGGAGCTTGCACATAAACGAAGACGAGATTCACTGTTAAGTGGATAAAGCGATAGTAAACTGGGCTAACTACATTCGCCCTTCGTTTTCCGTAGATTTGCATTCTGTTTCACTTCATTACATCATGTTAGACCCCATTCCACTAAGAGACTTGTTTGCAAAGCTGCAAAGCTTTAAGCTGAATATGCATTGAAAGCGTTTATTTTAGCGAGCTTAATTTTGAATGAAAGAACACTTCGCTTGTGACCTTGTGACGGGCTTCGGCTATAGGGCGCGGTTAATTTAAGCTCAAAACAAACGAACCTGAAGTGAAACGCATTGCAAATTCTAGTATGCTGAATACAAACTGCCAATACAAGCTTCGTTTGATACAGTCTCCAAGGAATTTGGGAGTGCCATTCATTGCAACTATCATTCATCGCATCTAAATTCTCTTTCATCGCATGTAAGCAGGATGATTAGCTTTGAAACCATCTTCTTTCCCATTACGTGGCAATGCGGTGCACTTTACATATCAGCACGCCACAAAGATGCGATTAAATATGGCAAACTGTACCTCAGTCTGCGTTCGGTTGACCAGCACTTAATACTCGGACGTATTTTCTGCGAAAAGTATGTGAAAATGTTGCAAATCTATGGGCATTACATTACTCATGCGATTTTCTTTTTACAGTAGCTAAACATGGAAAATGTATGGTTTAAGCTCGTGTCATGGTGGCTATTCTTATCTAAATGAATGACAAGAGTAGGCATTTCTGTATTCTCCAATTCAGTTTATAATCGTCTTGGGTCAGAGACGGACACCTGGGCATGGTTTGACAATGTCCGCTGCGGGGGAGCAAAGTTTTCAGTTGGGTGGGCGTTGTAAAGTATTTATACTATTATCCAAAGCATTTGTTATGTAAAGGCATAAAAGATAGTGATTCTGATATGTTCTTGTGCTTGAGTAACAAAACAGCCTAAAATGAAGGATAACACAGCTTTGTTGAGTAATACCTACAAACAAGAGCTATTGGATAAGCTCTCCGTGGTTTTAAGCTAAAGCCACCATTTGCTAAAAATAATGTTCCTAATATATCACTCTCATATCATGGCCACTTATGGAAACTGAATACTTGACGTGTGGCATCAAATTTTAGGCGTTCGAGGATGATTAATTTTGCAACAACGCATTGACAAAATTAGCCAATCCTCTGTTGAGAGATCATTGCGCTAACAACAGTTTCAGTCATTCAATCATCAACTGGATTTGAAAGGAAATAGGTTACATTGGTTACCTCAGCGAAATAGATACCTAGTTTGGCTTCATAGCCACATTCCAGTCGATGTCAGAATTCCTTCTTTTGACAAACTGTTGGTCTTGCTGCGCAGCTGCAGCCTGGATTATAATCCTTGCTCAAAGCAGCTTCGAAGAGACGAAATTTCGTGGGTAGTTTTTGCTTTTGAAAGATCTAGAAATAACATTTTATGTGGATTGATGTCTCTTGTTTTATCCTTGAAGAATAAAACGTTATGAAAGAGGTCTCGTAATTTGTATTACGTTTGTGTCATTGTAGCATTTGAAAGGAAAACTGCAGCTTGATCCTCTGCGTAGGACTGTTGCAGAACTCAGCAGTCTCAAGGCAATTTATTGCTAGTTTTACAGAAATGCAACAGAGGCTCAATCCAAGTTTCATTTTAAGAAAAGAGCCCTTCTAAATCAGCAACTCTAGATACACATTCAGGCCCTACCATAGCCCTGTAATTGAATGTCAACCAGGCAAAGAGCTTTTCGGCGCAGCCAGTGCATCAATTAATTTCATTGCTTAGATTTGTTGTCCATTCAGATATTCATTTGGAGAAAAGAGCTGTTGATAAAATTTATGACAGTTTTTTCACTTTTGTAGCAGACAGTACAAACGAAGTGAAAATGAGTACGTCTTCTTTATAAATAGGTATATACTGATACATCTACCAAGCGGAATGCTTGAGAATACCGCTGGACAATGGAATAATTAATGGAGAGCTTCGTGTGCTCTATGATTTGTAAGGTTGTTAAATAACGAAAAAGTATACTGCTATGATAAATTACACTATAATGAAATGATGGTCTACTACCGGTATTCTACGCCAAACATGATTATCTGTTTCACCGTACAGATAGTCAATTTTCTCACGATTGCTGCAACATTGCGGTTACAATCAGCGTCAGCCTCAATATCAAGGCGTCGTGTAAATACTTACAGCTGTAATTTGAAAAACTTGTAAAGGTGCATTGGTGAATTGGAAGATGCTCACTTTTTATAATTATAGGTATGGGTCTGAGGCCAATCACGTGATGTACGAAGTTGAACGTTTTCATAGGTGCTCAAGAAAGAAAATCGGTCAAAACAAATAGTTTTGGCTAGAATTCAAAGATGTGCTTATAATCGTTGCTAGACTTGCCTCAAGTCCTTTTCGTGAAGTCTGTACGTCCGATCCAATTCCGTAGCAGCCATGGAATGCTATGGATCCGGGAACTATGGGAGAGGGGAGAGGGGGGAGGGGGTCAATCAGACGGACCTCATGAAACAGACTTGGGGCTGATCTTGTAGCTTGCCTGTTCAATCATTTTCTTTAACTCTGTCTCTATGCAATATTTCATAGGAAATATTTTCTTACCGTAAAGTAAGATAGCTGTTTTCCCTCCTCAGTTGAATCAAGAGCTCAAGGAAAGAATTTCGATGGAACAGAACTGAGAGGTGAGATTATGATTCTTACTGCCAAGACAACAAATTCGATTTTGCTAACCATGTTGAAACTGATTCATACACAATTCTGAACCCACGGAAAGAAATTTTCTGTCGAAGTTGATGCTTACAAGATGCCATTAAGAACTCATTTTTGCAAAGCTAAAACAAAACAAAAATACAGCAAAAACTTGCCAGATGAAAGCAACAATGCCAAGTGGTACTTGGAATTTAGCCTGTGAACAATAACAGAATATCTCATCAGGCTACACAATTTTGGAGAGGGAACAAAGTTCCAAGAATTTTTTTGAGAGATCCTGTTCACAGGCTATAACCTGAGATAGCCTGCAAGCATAAACAATGCAAGCATAAACAAACCATTGTTTTATTGATAAAGGGATATTTGTTTTTCTATCTTTCCCCTTTATTTGCAAATATACAAAAAATGAAAATAGCAAATTATGTAAATCATTTTGTATCTTGGTCTAGCGGACTGTTTGATTAATACTGTAGCTAGGATCGCTTTCAAGCAAGCTTTCCCATTTCAGAACGATGCAAAGACAGACTACCAACCGTGACATGCAAAGCATATAAACCACTGTGCTCTTACTACAAAATTATTAGAGAGATGTGTGCTCAGACATGTGGAATTTGTAAACGTAAGTTTTTCTTTATTTCATTTTCACATTGATAAACTCTGTCGCGTCTTCAAAGGTCGTTCATCCTCGATTCCATTTCTTAAAGCACGTAACAGATCAGACAAATTTCGCTGTATGACCTTCTATATAACCTGTAATCAACTTGATCAAGTCAAAGTTCTAAACATGGAAATTTCATGAATGTCTTAGCTGGATAGTTGTCAATTTTCAAATTTGATTTATCCTTCACAAATTCTGGAAGCTCATGTAGACCACGAATGGCAGGATCGGCGATTTTACAACCTTGAAGGCTGTGAATGGTCCCTTGTTTGCGCACTGAACAGGTCATAATATTGAATTAATAAATACCACAATTTTTTAAACTAATTCTTGGCCAAACTCGAATATAGGTCCTCGTAGATCTTTATCGTATCAGTTATCCCTCTTGATGTTATTAATTATTGGATTTGACATGTGAACTACTACAACTTTGAACTGCTTAAATTATTACTGCAGTCGTATGATACACATTTTTTCCAAGTAAACAAATTTTATTTTTAATCACAGAAGATTTGGAACGAAGCAAATGATATTTTAAGTAATAATTAATAAGTGCTTTATAATTTGGTTTATTGCAGCTACCATTGTTTACATTGCAGAGAAGCTAAAACATTCCAACCAGGAGTGCGATCTAGAAACCTTCTCTCAATCTTTATTACTATTCCTTAAAGACAAATCACGGATATATAGCGCCTAATTTAAAAATAGGACACAAGATGTCTGAGTGGCTTCATTGTCAAGTACATTTGATAATCTCTCGAGGTCATCAATTACAATGGAATACAATAGGCTATATTTGGATTGCCCAGGCCCCTGATTTAAGTCGCCTTATATCTCCGTCATTTGTCTTTAAGCGGAGTTAGACTCTGTTGTAGTTGCACCGCTGTTGAATGAAGCAATTCACTCCAAACGCAACGACATTCAAACCTCGAAGCAACTGTAGCATCGAAGGACGAATCCCGGGTTGGCATGATTTTTAGTAAAACGAAAGATTACCTTGTTATGTATAGTGAATCGAACTTCCTTCTAACACTGTTCGCCTTCTCTGGGAAAAGTTATATATCTGAATGAGTTGCTAGTGCGCAGTGAGGTCACCTTGCTCAGAAGTTGGCCACTGTGACGTCATATTCAACCTGAACAAGGCTGATTTATTGTTTGGGGTGCGTCCTGACGTCGCAATATTGCCTCTAAATTGTGACGAGCCTACTTGTCGCACAAAGGACAAAATGGTGCCCCGAATCAGACTAGTTTTAGGCCTAAGTTATCAAGTGTTTTGGCTGAAGACTGCAGTCAATAGGACGGAAAAGTTAAAAGAATGGTCTTTATTAAACAGAAGGTAACCTGGTTTCATGATATCATTTCAACCAATCACGGATTTGTCCTTTAAACGTGAACTGGCTACCCAAGCGTATGTTTTGTCTTTTAACGATGATTCATTAAAACTGACTTTGTTTCAGGTGCATACTATCCAATTCCTTGCCAAGCAACTCGGTTTGGTTGCTGTTGGGATAATTTCACAAAGGCACTTGGACCCAAGAAAGAGGGTTGCCCAGGTTTGTCATAATTATCGTTTTGTTATATCATACTACGAATCTAATATAAAATTGATATTTGATTCAAATACCTTAATTTGGATAGGATGCCATCAGTGTTATCGTGTCTCTACTGGAAATCTGTGCCAATAGAACCTTTTTTCTCCGTGGATTTTGAAATAACAGTTTCTACTTGTTTTTGTCATTTTACTTGTTGGGATGAAGCGATCAAGAACATACGAAATTGAATACCTATGTCGTTAGAATTCTTTAATTTGATAAGAAACGATCCTGACGTGTGACGTCTTTCCTTGTTTGAAATAAATTCTTTTTTTCTAGCTTGTATTGATATGCATGCTGACTGCAAATACCTAAAAGACAGATGTCCGGAACGTGCTGCTGTCCGAAGAGTTTGCCCAATAACTTGTGGTGTTACTTGTGGTATGTTTGGCTCTTACTGAGTTTTTTCTGTAGTAGCTTCAGCAAAAAGAAGTAACCCAATAAGTGTTCAGTCTCAACAGCAATAAGCTTCGAATTCTAAGGAAAATACCTATTGGATGGCCACAAGCTTGTTTGATTGATTGATTGATTGATGGATAGATTGATTGATTGATGTATAGATAGATTTTAGTTAATTACCGGGTGTCCCAAAAAAGTATACTGATTTGGTCAACCGTAACGATCAGAATTTAGCATGGATCAATCCGACATCATTTTTAACCCTAATTTAACCGGGGGGGGGGGTGTTTTCCACCCCCCCCCCCTGTCGGTTTTTTGCATAGCATTTATTAACGGCATTAGCTATGACTCTCTAACTTTCTGACAACTACTAATTATCTATTAGCTACATTTTGACAATAACATTTTTGAACAATGGGAGTCACGTGACGGATGACAATACCATATTTGGTAGATGGTATTGACAAAACCAATGTTTTTGATATTTTTACAACCAGAATTAGTTTCAAATGTTGATTATTATACCTTAAAAGAATCAGCAAACAAAGACCTTTCATTTGTTATCAAGAACAATGGAATTTGCTGACATCATCATTTTTAAATGATGACGTAACATGTGCCGCCATTTTGCGTAAATTTTGCAAAATTTGAAACTTTTTCCAGCGGAAGCTGTAGAACATGCATAGATTTGCGTTTTGCAATACATTTAAAGTATTTTTAGCAAGTTTTGTATCAATTTTTGGTCATAAAACCCACTTCGTTGTTGTGACGTCATCAATATTTGTCATTTTCTTCAAAAATAAAAGTCTAAAA
>REGM01000096.1:393356-409299 GCA_004194415.1 Aurelia aurita
TTATTTTTATTTTAGACATATGTTAAAGAACAAACTTATTTTATTGCAACAACAGTAACATCGAAAAATCTGCCTAGGCATTTGCCAGCAGTATAGTGGACACAAGAAACTTCTAACAGAAACAATTTTGACAATAATAATAATAATAATAATAATAATAATAATAATAATAATAATAATAATAATAATAATAATAATAATAATAATAATAATAATAATAATAATAATAATAATAATAATAATAATAATAATAATAATAACTACTACTTGACCAAGATGCTAAGCAAAATACTGCTTAAAAACTGGTATGTTGTCATATTCCCAGGAACGAATCTGCTAAAGTCCGTTTACTACTAATGACTACTGTCCCAATAATTTTTTAACTCTGTTCCTCCAGATATAGTTTCCTCCAATTATACACGATATAGAGCACCATTTCATCACACTCTTTAGGTTTTCTTTATTTTGACAAAAATTTCTCAATCCTTTCCATACGTCACTTTTCACACACCCAAGCGAACCGAAACAAAGAACGACCAGCTTCACTGAGAATCCATTTCTTTCCAGATAATCACATAACTCCTGATATCTTGTAACTTTCTCTTGATAAGCATTTTCTAAATACAATAAAAATAATAATCTAATAATAATAATAATAATAATAATAATAATAATTATAATAATAATAATAATAATAATAATAATAATAATAATAATAATAATAATAATAATAATAATAATAATAATAATAATAATAATAATAATAATAATAATAATAATAATAATAATAATAATAATAATAATAATAATAATAATAATAATAATAATAATAATAACAATAATAATAATAATAATAATAAAAATAATAATAATAATAATAATAATAATAAAAATATTAATAATTAATTTGTTTAAAGTTGATGTACAACTCTAATAGCTATATAAAGCTAACTTATGCCAACTATCAGAAATCTCATAAAGTATATGTTACAATATATCAAAAGGATTATAAAGTAAGAATAAGTTAAATAAAACCTAAGCCAGAAATGAATACTTTGCACAATCTACAGCCACACTCTATTTTGTGGGTTCTTAGTTCTTTCTTAAAAGCTGTCAATGATTGGGACTCTCTGATACTGTGAGGTAATGTTTGCCACAGCTTTTGACCCAAATATCTCACAGTTTCGTCTATGCCATAAGAAGTTGTCCTCGCATTTGGAATGCCCAGAGTATTCTTATTTCGCAAGTCATATTCAAAAATCTCACTCATGAAACTATTAGGTTACGGAACATCCAAATTAAGGGGCAGTAGCTACACTGAGACTTTATGAAACTGTTCATTAGGCGATGCAGTTTATCAGGATCCATGAACGGAGATACTCTAGCAAGGGCATGCAGTTTTTGGCTGGCTCTTTTGCATAAATTCGAGACGTTACTTTTAAAGTTCAGGTTTTTATCTATTATCACCCCCAGTAATTTCTTCAGAGCTTTCTTCAACAATAGCCTCTCCAACTGTGATCTTAATATCATCTTGGTATGTCCCAAAAGTTAGAAGATGACACTTTCCTTCGTTCAATTTCATAAAGTTTTCAGGAAACCATTTTGATAAAACAAGAGCATCAGTTTCTATCCGTTCCAAAACTCTATCTAACTGACAGTCAGCTGCAAAGATAGTTGTATCATCAGCAAAGTTACATACTGCAGTATCCGTTACCATGAAAAAATAAATCATTGATGTATATATATCCAAGAACTGATCCTTGTGGCACGCCTGCAAAGGTTCCTCGCCAAGTGCTGAATTTGGCGTGTTTATGAGTGGAATTTTAAAATTACTCAATAGACCCTTGTTTTGAAGGCTTGGTAAAGATATCAGTCGACGGATGGACGGACGGACGGACGAGTTCCTGCGTACGATGTAGAAATTTTACATGATGCCGTTTCAAGTATTTACACTCCTCAGCAAGATTACAGTTTAAAGTTAAGAACTTGTATGTGCAAGAAGTAATTCATCATAATAATCATCATCATCATTGCTTTATTCAAAGTAGGCTGAAAAGATATCTAGCTATATTACAGCTAACACCTAACGGGAACTGTCTAAGCCGCTCGGCTACCCACCCCATTAATTCCGCTTATGTCGTTAGTGAAACCAGCCGGCACTCTTCAACACAAGTCCATGTGCACTTATCTAGAGATAGGAGATCTATCGCGTACAGCACTTACAGTGTCCAGAATCCTGCCGCATTCTCTGAAACGAGACCTGCCTCAGCATTAGATCTTACGTCAATAAATGTCTGCATGTACCAAGATATTTTGCAGTCGGTAATCTTGACTGGAAAATTAGATCCTTTCATAGGTAGCATAACCTTCTTTTTGAAAGTGTCCTATTTTAAACTCAAAGTTTCATATTCTAGCCTTTTAGCTTGAAAGTGCCTTATCAAGTTCAAAAGTGCCCTTGTGAGAGTTGTGCCCCCTCGTGTGCCCCTCCAAGTAAGAACTGCCTGCTACGTCCCTGCTTTGATATCCTGGCCTAAATATTCTTGCGTCATATACCACAAAGCTTCTTCTGTCTTATCTAATGCAATCTGAAACATGATCAAAGTTTTCTGGTAAAATCATCATCCACCAACTTACATGAAAGAAGATTTCTTAAAGTTGAGATGCTTTGTGAACTGAATTTTAACACTTTCTCAAATACCTTTGTCTTTGGTGGCTTTTTAAACCATCGCATCTACTAATTTCTTTGGATAGTTATTGTGTACCAAGGAGAAAGTTGCCTAATCTCGTTCAAACAGCATTTTACTCCTCCCTAAGACATATAGTAAAAACGCTATAGGCTTAAAAAATCTGTTGCTGCTGTGGAACTCTATTGAACATATAATTAAATAATGGAAAGATTATAACCCAAAACAATTTTGCTGCTGAAATTATATAGGTACAGAATCTTAATAGAATCTTTCCTGGTGATTCCAAACAGATTAAAATGTGATTTCCATGTTGTTGCAAAAATAGTGTATAATCCTTTTCTTTTCAAAAACTTTGGCCCTAATCAGAGCACTTACGTTTTGCGACCATCGTTTGCATTTGGTCTTGTACCGTACCGGGTGTCCAAAATGATGTATCGGCATTTGTCGAACTGTACAATCGTGAATCATTTATAGCTTTGTATAAACTACCTATTATTTTGAAGGACAAATGTTAAATCAGATGTAGAAATTGATTGCATTAAAATATGTCATATCGTCCTAGAGTTATGGACAATTTTACTATGAAGCTACTTTTAAGAACTCACGAGAAAAGTTAGATCTTTACGATCAAATGTCATCCCGCTTTCAGCTTTAATGAGATAACAATTGCATCAGTTATCTTCATAGAAACTTAGATAAGCAACCCATATACATTTACATGTCAGATGCACATATTTTTCATTAGATCTTGCTCCTTGCTGGATGACCATGCCATGCCCACTTTCACTTCATGCAGCTAACACCTGCAAAGAACATTTTCGAAATTTGTTTGTTCTCTTTTAAGTAGATTTGATGTGCAAAAATAACTCTCAAGCAAAATAACCCGTAACTCTAGAATGGTATGACCGATCTTAATCAACTAAATTTCTACATCTAAGTTAGGCTTTCTGCTACAACATACTTGGCATTTCATTCAAATCCGTGCTTAATTTTTAATAGTACATTTTGGCAAATGCTGATAGATCATTTCAGGACTCCCGGTATAAGATTTTTTATGCAACTCAAGTCCAGATCCTTGTCGAATAAGGCGAGGTGATAAAGCTAGAATATATCTATCCACCCACATATTCTGTAACTAAAACGTCGATTCCATAATCATAATATGAGTCATGAACTTTGAACGAATAAATCCCTGAAATGCCAGAGCTTGCCGCAACCATATTTTGAGTTTCTTTGCAAAACAGCGAAGCGAACATTTTTATTGATTCAAATTAACAGGACTGTTGAATAATAGAAAATAACGATTAAAAGTTTTTGATATCTCTCTTCGTTTTCGATTTATCAACTGATTTTAATTATCTACCAATGACGTCTGTTGTTTTCAAATGATCCGGATACTATATAGAAATAAAGCTTTGTTTCGTCTTTGAAAGGTTGCAATCGTCAGAAATTTTTCAGCTGAGCTATGTCGATGGAATATAAACAGTTTAAAGTTCCACTGAAATGAGAAAATTGAACTTCGCCTTATGTGCTACGAGGGAGAAATCGACATCGCTGATTCCGAAAATGGCATTAATTTTTTATTTGAGGTGCGGAACAGTGAATTTACAAATTACTATGATGTTTAGAAAGAAGACTTAGTTGATTGGAAAAACTTTTTGATTAGATTTCCCAATGGAAAGATAGGCAAACCATACTTCCTTGACTTTATGCAGACAAAATGACGTCACCAACCAATCCTACATAATAATGGATAACTCGGAAATGAAATAAGATATAAAAAATTTAACGGCATTTTTCATCGTCCCAACAGTGTAGCTATTCATTTGCTTCAATAAAAAATTCACTTCAGGTCACCTTTAAAGCTACTATCTTTACGCTGTAACATATCTATTCATTCCTGGAGTACTTGGCCCAATTTGCGCACAATGTTTACCGATTTCAGTCCATTGTGGTGATGCACTGTCCTTATTCATTTGAATGTATTCCTAATATATTAAGAAGTTTAAGTTTCTTGGCAAGTTAACATCACCATTTTCTGTTTTAACTGTCAAATGCCTTGATACACAAACCTACAATCTTGGCCAAAAAAACTGGGACATAGGCAAATTTCAGTGTGGTCGCGATGTTTCCTAAAATTATCGAGAAGAAATCGAACGTTTTGGACCTTGTGATCCCCCCTCCCCCTAATTCAATGTTGGCTAGGTGGAATGGCGTTTGATTCAAGCAACATTGAAGCGGGAGGAACGGGGGCACGTAATCAAATGCCGGAGTAGTGCACTTTTTTGATTTGTCCCAAGTATTTGGTCAAGATTGTCTGAAAAATTACTAATACCACCTATAATTGCTATAAATCAAAGTTTACTTGTTTCAGACAGTCTCTTTTTAGAGGAATAGAATGATAAAAAGTGTAGGCTGAACTCTAGAATACTTAAGAGTTTAATGTATTAGCAATTACTGCTTATGAATATAAAAAAAAAAAAAATTACTGCTTAATCCATTAGATCTATGACGTCATCAAATTATGCACAATTTTCCTATTGCGATCTGCAAAACTCCCCTTGTGCACAACACCTACTGGTCGATTTCGTTTGAGAACGTCACTGTTGGCAAGAAAGATTTGAAAATAAAATTTTCCGCCAACTTAGTACAAATTATGCGCCTCCGCAGTGCTATTAGAATGAGATAAAATCCACCCCAGCAACTTCTATTCACCCTAGGACAGGATTTAATTGTCTATTGTGCCGACCGACGAATAGCAGTGCAGCACTTTTTGTTAAAGAACAATGCCGATGTCGCCTAGCTACAAGGTGGTTTTCGTGATGGCTGGAATATTGATAAAAGGCCAACGGTTCTCCCCATGTGGATCCATCTTTAAAGGTTAATAACTTCGGCTTCGTTTGCGCTATTTTCACAAATTTTGTCTTCTTCTACTATGCAAAATAAGCTTTATTAGCCTACAGTCATTTTTTGTATTGATATTTTCGCGAAATATGATTTCCCACGGTTCTCCACAACTTTTATAAAAAAATTATTCGGAACCGTCTATTTTAAGTTTTTTAACTATGGAGAACCGTGAGATTTTCCCCTTCCAGTCGATTTTTACCTGGTTTTTTTCCATGAATAGGAAGGTTTTGATGTTCAAATGTGGACTCACACGAATTTGCCCTAAAGACGTGAATTATCCCAGAATTATGGGGTGTTTTCTATGGAGCCCCGTCACGGAGAACCGAGGCATTTATAAGAAAACGGACTTCAGACAATGACTTCAAGCGCGTCTCTTACAACGATAAGTCGCATTCAAAGAGCGGCGGAGTACACAATCTCCCCAAATCTGATGACACTGGAATAGCATCTGATGACAGCTCACAATCCTAAAGTATGTCACCTTTTATAGAGAAATCTATACATGTGTGTAATATGCAGAAATTAGACCGCGCCCACAAGTAAGAGAGTGCTGTAGGGTCGCCCCCCGTTCTGCACCCGTATCGTATTGAATGCACGTATATTTAGTTAGGTATATTTAGCCACCCTTGCACATATCCCTTCATTCTTAGACAGTCGTTGCTTAGGAAGCTTAAGACCAGTTAATCTGAATACAGTATCTAACATTACTGTCTGAGAATCTTTTTCAAGATGGAATCAAAACTAAGAAATGTCGATGGTTCCGATGATGTAAAAGTTTTTGGAAAAGGTTGCTTTACACTCCTCGTTGTCCTCGTTGAAAGGTTATCAAGATGACAAGGCTGCAAAGAATCTGGCGAGCAAATTAGAAGGACGTGCATTTGATGTGTACATGCGATTATCAACAGACGACAGAAAAGATGTTGAAAAAATCCAAAGTGAATTATTAAAAGAATTTGAAAGAGGAAACGAGGACCGCGAGATGGCACTTCACGAGCTTAATCTTCGCAAAAGGAAGCACAATGAGTCACCTCTAACATTTGCATTCAAAATAATGGAATTAGTCAAGCTTGCATATCCCACATTCAATGCCGATTCTTGCAAAACAATTGCAAAAGATTATTTTGTTAGGGGCATCCATCCAAAAATGCAGCTTTCCTTGAAAGCCTTGCCGGACTTTGACAAAGCGGATATCAACAAATTAGCTGCTGAAACAACAAGACTACAAGGGTGTCTGCAAACCACGAAACAACNGCCAAGCCTGTGGCAGCAGAGGGCATGACGCTTGGGACAAATCGTGTCCCAATTACCAATGACTAGATGGACCGAATGTAAGCAAAGATAAGCAGGAAAACGACTTTTCTGCTATTTTAAAGATAAACTTTGAACAATTGCCGATAAACGTGCTGTTAGACACGGGGACAAGCTGCTCTCTCATTGACATGGGTAGCATTCAAAAGTTAGGGTTACAGGGAAGTATTAAACCTTCACAGCACCGTTTAATAGACGCTTCTGGTAATAATATGAACATTGTCGGAGTAATCGATGCACACATTACTGCGCAAGGGATTAATATCACCCAAAGTATGAAAGTCATTGACACTAAAATTTACAGAAATGTGATATTAGGCCGCGATTTTTTTGCCAAATTCGATTCTGTAGCTTTCGATTTTGCTCATAACGGAGTGCAACTAGGCAGGAGATGGTATTCATGCGTCGACTTCAGTGGAAGGGAACGAGTCAAATTGCAAAATAACTTTTCCTTGCCGGGTCGTTCAGAGTGTGTGATTAATGTCAGATGCAAAAAGTCAATATCATTAGTAACAGCGGATTTCGAGCCCGTGGGTATAAAAGGCACACCTAGAGTTTATGCCACTCGATGCAGAGTTGTCCCGATGTCGATGGTGTATTTCAAATCACTATGCTGAATGTGAACGCAGGCCCAGTCGCCCTTAATTCTCGAAAGTACGTCGGAAATTTGAATATCCCTACCCAAGTTGTGGCACAAGTACACCCAGATAAAGACAAAAACTCTCAAGCTTTTGAGGCGAACATTGTCTATGGAGATAACATTTCACTTAACGAACGAAAGGAGCTGATCTCAATGATTACAAAGTTTAAGGTCGTTTTTGCCTCCAATCCTAAGAAGCCGTCATTAATCAAAAATATGGAACACCGGATCATCACAGAAGATGCACGACCGACACGCCAGAAGCCTCGCCGCATACCCCAAGCCTGGAATAAAGAAGTCAATGAACAGGTACAAGAAATGCTCAACAATGAGATTATTCGTCCTTTGTCCTCACCGTGGAATGCACCAATCCTTATGGTAAAAAAGAAAGACAATTCGATGCGTTTTGTCTGCGATTTTTGTGGGCTGAATGATGTAACAAAGAAGATTCGTACCCCTTACCACACATTCGCGATGTTATTGATAAAATGGAAGGGGCCATGTTTTGGTCCACTCTTGATGCAGCGTCAGCATACTGTTCGATGCCACTCGCGGAAAGTGATAAGGAAAAAACAGCCTTTTCAGTCCCCAGAGGAAAGTTTGAATTCAATGTTACTCCTTTCGGTTTGTGTAACGCAGGAGCTTCCTATCAAAGAATGATGGATATAACGTTGTCGGGACTGCCATCAGATTGTATACTCGTGTATATGGACGATATCGTGATATTCAGCAAATCGTTCGAAGAACATTTAGAGAGCTTAGAGCACATCCTTCAACGCCTGCAGTCATCTTGCATATCATTAAAGCTGTCAAAGTGCGTCTTTGCAAGTGAAAAGGTCAATTTTCTGGGGTTTACATTAGCTAGAGATGGTATCAAACCACAGCCTCGATTAACAGAAGCAATTGAGCAATATCAACGCCCATCTACAAAAAAGGAACTTAAAGGATTTCTCGGCCTTGCGGGGTTTTATCGAGCGTTTATCCCTAATTTTGCTGACATCAGCCAACCACTCAACGAGCTTACTAGTGAGAACGTTAAGTTTGAATGGACTACACGCTGTGAAAATGCATTTGCCACCCTCAAACGTGAGTTATCTTCACATCCAGTCCTCAAGTTCCCCGATTTTGGTCAACAATTTATAGTCGAAGTGGATGCCAGCAATTATGCAGTTGGCGGAGTGCTATCGCAGTTCGGGTCAGACGAACAATTACATCCAGTTGCGTATTTTTCAACTGCTTTACAGAAGTCCCAACAGAATTGGTCCGCCACAACTAAAGAAGCCTTTGCATTGGTACTAGCCGTCAGACACTGGCACGTTTATCTAACAGGAACGAATTTTATCTTAAATTCAGACCACAACCCCTTGATATTCCTAAGAGCGCAAAAAGATCCGCGTGGGAAAATCGGTCGATGGATGACAGAATTAGAAGAATTTGATTACATCATACGATACATCCCCGGAAAAGACAATGTTAAAGCCGACGCATTGTCTAGGAATAATGCAGCAAGTCAAAACCAGCCAGAATCCAAATTTGAAGACAAAGTTTACGCTACATTTGCCGAAAGCGACCGTTTTATGGAACAGTTACGATCAGGGCAATCTGAAGACCCAGTGATTTCTAGTGCTAAACAACTCGTTGCTAATGGAGAAAATGTTGCTCAAGGTCGCTTGAAAAGAGTACAAACTCAATTGCGAATCGAGAATGAGATCCTTACTAAGTCAGGTAGGCCTATCGTACCACCGCCACTGAGAAAGTTGATTCTATCCAAGTATCACAACGTAGCTCATTTTGGAACTGCCAAAGTTTATGCATTGTTAAGAGAGCGTTTTTACTGGCTTACATGTTTAATTACATTCGAACTTTTACCTCGTTGTGTCAGTCATGCCAGAAATCAAAATGCGACTCAGCATAGCCTCCAAATCTTTGGTATCTTTAGAAAAACATTGCACGGGTCGTTATTGCATCTTCTGTTTGATTTAATGGCTTGAAAGGAACTTCAGGTACGTTTCTATAATCCTACATGCAGTAGTTCTGATATCTTGATTATTTTCAGAATTACAGCGTCTTCTTCGCTTGGGCCAGTTTTGAGAATGTGACATCATCAAATTGCTAAATCGTAAACTAGAAAAGCTACAGATTTCTGCTTGCAGCCATATTATAGACCTTCATAAACTATAATTTTCTTGAAGATTGTACCGTTTTTCGTATTTTTATTTAGGATCTACGATTATTTTAATTTTTTTCAAAACTTTTCAAGAATTTTTTCAATAGAAAGAAAACCGCTGTAATTCTGAAAATAATCAAGATATTAGAAGTGCTGCATATAGGATTATAGAAACGTACCGGAAGCTCCTTTCAAGCCATAAAATAAAACGAAAGATGCATTAACCATCCGTGCAATGTTTTTTAAAGATTTGGAGGCTATGCTATGCGACACAGCCCCTCCAAAAGAACCATTGTTGCCAATGTTTATTCCAAACGCGCCAATACAGTTCATCTCATTAGACATCGGTTACCTTCCACAAGACCAAAGCGGTTATCAATACATCTTATTGATTGGAGATGTGTTTTCTAAATACATCCAAGCGGTGCCTCTCAAGGAGCAGACAGCGCCAACCATAGTAGATGCTCTCCAAAAAAGCTGGTTTTATATCCATGGCACACCTTACTATTTGTTGAAGGATCAAGGTTCAAATGTCGACGGGGAAGTGATGCGTAATGTTTGCATCTCCTTGAGCATTGAAAAGCGCCGTTCATCGGCGTATCACAGCCAAGGAAATGGATTTGCAGAGCGAAACATCCGCACTGTTAAAGACACATTGCGCTCAGTACTCTTACATCACCGTATGCAACAAACCAAATAGCGTTCAGTGTTGCCTGAACTCGTATTTGCACTCAATGCCAGCGAGAGTAAAGCTACCAACCACACTCCCTACGATGTCGTATTTGGAAGACATGCCATTCTGCCGCAAGACATTATGTTCGACCACAACACACACGACAAGTACGAACAAGTGTCCGTCGGGGACTACCAAGATGAAGTGAGCTCCGTATTGAAGGATGTCTTTCATCAAGTTATCAAAACGTTGCAACTGAACAAGCGAAAAATGCAGCAACAATACAACAAGAATCTGCGCTTTATTGACTACCGAGTCGGCCAGAAAGTATGGTTGAAAGTAGAACACTACAAGACCGGCGAAAACAGAAAGCTAGCTCCCCGAAGGGATGGTCCTTGGACTGTCCTTCAAAAGCTGCCTAACGGAGTTAACTTCAAGATCGAGAACTCTCGGAAGGAACAAAAGGTGGTTCACCATGATCGCCTCTTGCCAGTTGTTGGAGATGGCTTCTACCAATGAAGTGCCGGAAGAAGTTGCGAAAGGAAACTCGTCCGCCGAATCAGATGCAGCGTCGACAGGTGAAAGCGAGTATTCAACGGAATCAGAACAAAATGAGATTTCGGAAGAAGAAGATAACGATTTAGAGGACAACCTTCCCACGAGAAACCACCCAAGAAGAGAAAGACAAACTCGAAACATATCCGGCACCATTCCATGGGATGCAATCCGTATATAACCGTAGTTAATCGTATATAATCTCGTTTTGTTCTTGTTTTCGTTTTTGCAACTTCGTATATTTAGGTGGGGGGAAATGTAGGGTCGCCCCCGTTCTGCTCCCGTATCGTATTGCACGTATATTTAGTTAGGTATATCCAGCTACCCTTGCACATATCCCTTCATTCTCAGACAGTCGTTCCTTAGGAAGCTTAAGACCAGTTAATCTGAATACAGTATCTAACAGTGCTCAGCGAATTTAGCGAACAACGCCCATTTTGACATAAATGGTTGAGAACTCACTTCTTGTGCTTGGGATGATGGTAGTAAAGTAGTTTCAAGCAAAAATCTCTATGGGTTCTCGAGCTATGAGTTATTTTTGTTAACAACCATTTTCAGACAATCTTGGCCAAAAAAAGCTGGGACATAGGCAAATTTTAGTGTGGTTGCGATGTTTCCTAAAATTATCGAGAAGAAATCGAACGTTTTGGACCTTGTGATCCCCCCTCCCCCTAATTCAATGTTGGCTAGGTGGAATGGCGTTTGATTCAAGCAACATTGAAGCGGGGGGAAGCGGGGGGCACGCAATCAAATGCCGGAGTAGTGCAATTTTGTCCCAAGTATTTTAACCAAGATTGTACCAACAGACAGGAATCTGTTACCGTAACAAGAGATTCTTAATTTGTGGCTGTCTGTCCGTGTCTGTCCTCTTTGTCTAATTCCGAGTAACCTGATCTGGAACTTTGCCAAATCAACTGTTTTGGCAGAAAGATATTCAGATTGTTCTAAGATTTTGGTTGCGGTACTCATAGTGGTGTTTCTTGATGAGTAAACAATCGTCAAGAACCAGTTTCAGTTAGCAGCTTCAGTTTTTCATTTTAATATTCCACTATATATATACGAGCTAATTCAAACTTAATTAATTTGTGAGTAAAAAAAATCCCCATTTGAAAGGCCACTGCTCCCTGGATATCAAGACAATAATATTGGCAAATATACTACTTAATGGTGGACATGCTCAAATCGATTTTAAAGTTTACCTAATTGAAATCGGCCGCTCCGTTCTGAAATTATCAGCGATTTTCTCGAGGAAGCCCCTTCAAGAAACCTTCATAACATACCTAAAATTACGACTTAATTTTCAAAACATTTCTGCCTTACATACAGCAATGGCTGTTACATGCTTTAGCATGTGTTACCCCTTTGGGAGGATGAAAGTGTCATCCTGGGAGCATAACAGCATTATTCCGGATGACTTCATCCTCCCATGAGGATAACACGTGCCAAAACGCGTTGATGTCATAGCTGCAAGGCAGAAATATCCGGAAAACTTGGTGGCGATTTTAGGTCTGTTTTGAAGGTTTCTTCAGTATTTGAGTCCAAATCTTTGTTGAAGGACCCAGGCTCACCAAATTAGTAAGAAGAAAGGTTGGAAACTTGCTTGCAAAAATATGCCACAAAACAATGGTTTATTGTTGTCGTTGCCATGGAAACGAAGAACAAAGAGTTAGAAACCGCCAGTTTTGTGGCTCATTTTTCTGCTCAACAGATTTGTGGAAAAAGGCTTGCAGCATATCAAATTAAGGCTCTTAGCACACCCCATGCAGTGACAGAAAGCTTTTCTGGCAATAAACTAATTGTTATTTTTTGTAGAATATTGCAAATTGCTTAAAATTTTGATTCATCACATGCCAAAATCACAGATAATTACATCAATAAGAATTCTTTTTTTCAAAAAAGCTCTCTGTTACTGCAAAGCACAACTCTCAACACCTTCACATGCAAAAATTCAAGTTAAAATATCAATTATTGTGACTAGAACTTTGGACATGGTAAGTACACTTACGAAAAAGTAGCAACTTGAGAAAAATGAAGTTAAAGTTTCCCTCCTTAAAAAGCACCAGATTCGTAAACTAAACTAAATAGATACCCTAGCTAAAAGTTCAATATCTATTATTGCAAAACCTTGTGGTTTTTTTGGTTTTTCAGTAAATTCCTCTCTAAAAGTAGCTGACTTCAGCTTTGTTGAGACAGGGGTAGTCCTGCAAAGTTCCTCTTCAATTCGCGACTTCTTTCTAGGTGGACTTTCATTTTCATTTTCCTCCAAAATTGGTTGGGCTAGGTCATTAGACTCTCCTTGCCCTAGTCTTGCTGGACGTTCAGACGTTGACGCCTGCATTCCTTGTCTTCACTAGTGCACTGAAATTTGGTTTGTTCGGAGCTCTTCTTTTTACTTCCCTTGCAAGTCTAAGTTGTTTTCTTCTGCTCCTTATTTTCTTTGAATGATACTTTCGTTTTCCCTTGGAATCTTTCCTCAAATGTTTTGATCCTTCTACCGAGACTCGTCAGCCATTTTTTTATTGCAGTGAGGATTTTTGTTTTTTTATCAATCTCGCTAATTACAAAGTAAATTGGCAAAATCTCATAAAAACTCTAAACTAAAGTAAATTAAATCCAAAATCAATTCTAAGTCCATTTAGTCCTTTTAAAATTTGCACAAAAAGAGTAATCGAAAAGAAAGATAAGATATAAGCTAAAAACTACGAAAGTGGTAAAAAATTGATATTCTGATGACAATTATGAACGACAGTTGATTCATAAGAAAAATTTTGTAAGCAGTTATGGCAGTTTAAGTGCTATTGGGTAGGCGTTTCACTTATTTCTTCCTGTAGCAGAGTCTGCTAAATCTTTGAGACGATTCTGGACTATATTTGTGTTTCCGCTCGCCCACCTCCCATCCCAAAAACCCCCACCTGCTCAAAGGAGCAAGCACAAGCGTCCAAGACAAAGAGCAGGCAAACCAAAACACAAAAATTGATATTGGGAAAAAAACTAATTTCTTAACCCTAATTTAACCGGGGGGGGTGTTTTCCACCCCCTGTCGGTTTTTTGCAGAGCATTTATTAACGACGGCATGAGCTATGACTCTCTAACTTTCTGACAACTACTAATTATCTATTAGCTACATTTTGACAATACAATTTTTGAAGAATGGGAGTCACGTGACAGATGACAATACCTTATTTGCAAGATGGTATTGACAAAATCAATGTTTTTGATATTTTTACAACCAGAATTAGTCTCAAATGTGGATTATTATACCTTAAAAGAATCAGCAAACACAGAGCTTTCATTTGTTATCAAGAACAATGGAATTTGGGTAAATTTACAAAATGACATCAGCATTTTTAAATGATGACGTAACATGTGCCACCATTTTGGGTAAATTTTGCAAAATTTGAAACTTTTTCCAGCGGAAGTCGTAGATAGTGCATAGACTTGCGTTTTGCAGTACATTTAAAGTATTTTTAGCAAGTCTTGTATCAATTTTTGGTCGTAAAACCCACTTCGTGATTGTGACGTCATCAATATTTGTAATTTTCTTCAAAAATAACTGTCTAAAACACCTTTAGGTAATATTTTTGAGTTGGGAATGAATAATACGGCAAATAAGATGAAAAATAGTGAATTATATGATATTTTTTCCGTTTTTAGAACGAATTAGCTGGAGAAACTTATATTTTGACATTTTTTAACATTTTGACGTCATAGTGACGTCATCTAATGAGATGGCCACACCCAAAGCTGCCAATCAGTAAAGAATGGTTAGTACTACGCCCTTGCCAAGTTTGAATGATTTCCCATTAGCCTAAGGCGATTTATAGAGGGGGGTGGAAAGCACCCCCCCCCCCGGCTATATTAGTTCAAAAAAAGCCTGGTTAAATTAGGGTTAAAATATCAATTAGGATGAGTGCTCCATTTTCTAGCTTCCCAAGCATGTTTTCAGAAAGATAATCTTTGCAAAAGGCATCAACATAGCCTTTATTTAGTGCTAAATGATAATTGTACAAGATTTCTTGGCTTATCCTGTGTTTCGACATGTTAATGATCTTGCATTTGGCTGCTTCTGGGCTTTTAAAATCTATTCCTCTGTTTATGTGAACAACTGACCTGATTGTAAAGACAACGAAATTAATTAGTCGCTCTTCCTTATTAGAAGCAAAAATTCCGAAGACCCGCTCTTTTATAGTTAACGGTTCCCGAGACGGTTTTGTGAAGAAAGGCGTGAAGTGATTCAAAGCCTGGGCAAATGTTTTGCAGTGCAGTATTTCGTGATGATGTTCTGAGAGGAGTTCACCACATAACTTGCAATTTGTACTTGGAAGTGTTCCATTTTTGACTAAAATATATTCACTATAAAATCCTAGATGTATCTGTGAGTATTTGGCTGACTTTGTGCTGAGAGAAATTTTTGTCTGGTGAATGTTTGTCCAAACTTGACCCCAATTTATTTCATTATTATTCAAGATCCTTTCCTTTCTCATCACTTTCACAAGAGCTACTGGAAAAGAGGCTACCACAGGGGTACAAGATGCAGGGGGAAAACTCTGTCTTTCGGACGCTTTTCAGAGGCATACAGAGGGTTTTTGGGTAACGTAAACCCCAAGAAGAGGGGACTATTAACTTGTCAAATTTCAATGTGGTTGATTTAAAACTCTTTTTACAAAGGACAAGTTGAAGATACAGCAAAAATAAGTGCAAATTTAGAATCTATGATAAATTCTAATTCAGGGACATATTTTTGCAAAAAATAAGAAAAAATTGGACTGCTTTCATTTAAATACTGGATATAGCCCCTTAAGCCTATCTGACCTGGGCGTTTTGAAACACTCAATGCCTGGGGGGGGGCGGATTCCGCCCCCCCTCTTTATTTCAGTTGTTATATCAGATATGACCACCTAACTTGGCACAAATGTTATTCATCATATAAACAATGATTATTTAGAATTTTAATTCAATTAGCGCTGTTGTTGTTGTTGCTAGGGCATAATAATCATTATGATGTC
>REGM01000096.1:413385-435274 GCA_004194415.1 Aurelia aurita
GGCCCCACAGGCCCCCCTGCCACCCCGCCACTGTGTTAAACGCCCTACGTTGTTTCTGACTCACCCGGTATAAACAAATATAAAATGTATAAAAAGTATTTTTTATTATAAAAGAAATTTATATGCTAGAAATTAATTAAAGAGCTCTTAATAAGATAAATAATTGTGGAGAGAGTACCCACTATTTTAGAAACGATTCGTCGTTTTCTGAAATATCCGAGGATTAACTTTAGTATAACTGTACGGCAAGGAATTGCTTGCAAACAAAACCGGTTTAAAGTATTCTCAAATAAAAAATGGAAAAAAATACCCCCAGCCCCAAAGTCCGCATCTCCCACAAAAACACCGCCAAACAGCCACCAGCCGAAAGACCCCAAAGAGCGGAGTCCAAAAACAAACCCGGCTCCCCGAGATCCCACGACCGAACCCTTGGATTGTATTATTGTCAATCCTTTTTCTATCAATCATCCAGATCACCTCACATCGAACTTCTCCCAAGGGTATCAAATGGCTCTCACTGACGTGTATGACAACTGAAACATCAAAACACTTCTGATATGCGACAGTTGAAAAGAAACTTTAGAGAGTGGGCTCAAAAGTTTAAGTAAAGGGATTTATATATTTGATCTGATTTCTATTTATGATGTTCAAATAATCCATAAGATAAAATTGATTAAATCATTTTCCAAATATCTGCAAACCTTCAAGAACGAAGAAACAGTTATTAACATTTTCTTTTATCAGGGTGTTGTCGGTACTTTAAGTTCAAATCTGAAAATTAAGGATACATTTCTGAACTTATCGCCATTCAATTTCCGAAGGGCCTATTTGAACAAGGGTTGAGTTTTGGTTCAGTACCAAGAAACATCTGTTAAAAGGGTTGGGAACAAGAAACCTTACATTTCACGGCGTAGTGTAAAACCACCGACTACCGACCAGCACCACCGACCACAAGTATCACCGACCACCGACCACCGCACCGACCATGACCGTTAGCGACCACCGTCATTCATATTAAGAATGGTATAGGTAATAAAATTTCATTCCAGAATGGAATTTCATTCCAGAATAAAGCCGATGGGGATAGAGAATAACCTAATAGGAACTGGATACATTGTTCTCTTAATAATTGCCATCATTATGTATAGACCTAGGGTATTGTAAACAGCACTGTTATAGTTGATGGAAGGAAATAAAAAGATATAAATTGTGGAGCTGCTTTTGCAGCAGTTGCAATTTTGAGATGAGATTTCCGTGATCTTATAAGAGGAAATACAAAAAATTTAATTCCTAAGCTGGATAACGAATGCCAAATTACATAAAATTTGTTGATTTTCGCAATTCCACGATTTCAATAGTCCTTGAATTTCAAAAGCAAGAATGAGCTGCATATGTGCCCAAATTGAATATTGGGAAAGTGGGAAAGAAAGAAAGAAAGGAAAGGAAATGAAGAAAGGAAGGAAGGAGGGAAAGAAAGAAATAAAAAGATAAATTGTGAAGTTGCTTGGGTTCTTGGGTTCTTGGGTTGACAGAACAAAAATCATTATTATCATTACTATCATTATTATAAAAAGAAAGGAAGGAAGGAAAGGAAAAGAGAAAGAAAGAAAAGAAAGGAAATGAAGAAAGGAAGGAAGGAAGGAAAGAACCAAATAAATAAAAAGATAGAAATTGTGAAGTTGCTTGGGTTCTCGGGTTCTCGGGTTGACAGAACAATAATCATTATTATCATTATGTGTAGTATAAAAAGAAAGGAAGGAAGGAAAGAAATAAATAAAAAGATAGAAATTGTGAAATTGCATGGGTTCTTGGGTTGACAGAGTAAAATTCTTGAAATGGATGAAATAAAAAAGCTAGAAATTGTGAGTTTGCTTGGGTTCTCGGGTTCTCGGGTTGATAGACTAAAATTCTTGAGATGAATGAAATAAAAAGCTAGAAATCGTGAAGTTGCTTGGGTTCTCGGGTTCTTGGGTTCCTGGGTTGAATTGAATTGATTTGATGACAACAACAACCACAATAATATTCTAGAGAATATGGCCTAAATTGGGTGCTTATGACTCTGATCCAGCTAAGTTGTTTGTGAACATATTTGGTGAACAGCAAGAGTGCTATCCAATTAGCAATATACTGACCGAAGTATGTTTCCTGCTTTGGATAGATGCTTTATGAAATGTGACGAAGGATGAACGAATGTAAACCTGATTGAGATGCTACATTTCAAATATCACTTGCTCGGCCATCACAAAAAAGAAATGGTGCAGAAGCACTTTCTTCCAAGAAAATATAGACTTTTCGACGAAAAAAGGTGTCTTGGTTTGGTTGTATGCAAGCATTCCTTTTCGTGTCTATTATTGTATGTTCAATTATGAAAAAGAAATTATTATGTCAATTCCATACTTTCTGTTGTATCCTTTTCATAACTAAATGGATAAAAATTTAATCGCATCTCTTGTTGTACTTAGTTTCATTGTGTCTCATTTTCAGCATTGGATCCTTACTTATGGTCATCTTGGAAAGCAGTTTGGGTATGTCATCTTGGAAATAATGCCAGTTCACAAGGACCACATCACAACAAGGCGGACACTAATAAGGGAGCTTGAAGACATCAAAGAAAAAAGTCTGGAACAAATAAGTTGAGAAGGATGACTATGATATTCTCCACCATTTAATCAGACAGTAGATTAATTAAATTTAAAGACAACTATCAGTACCATTTGATTCCTGTTTTTTGCTCACCGAGAGAAGCTTTGTTTTAAAATCTCACTTGATGAATTTCTTTGTTCTCCTTGAATCCTGCATCTGTTACCTAATACTACACAGGCCTTGCCCACATTAACATGACAAGAATTTTCAATAATTTTTAAGAATTCTTTACATTATGATAAGAATTTTTGACCCATCTGAAATACTTTAAATTTTTATAAACAAGAATTCTCAAGAAGCTGAAAACATTCTTAAACCACTCTTACATGGTCAGATTTTGTCAAATTCGATAACTTGAATCAGTTTTGCTTCAGATTTTTTGAATCTAATGCGAGCTCTTACATGGTCAGATTTAATCGAAGTCCATTGCAGTGTAGTACCCAGTGTAAAACATGAAACCTCGCTTTTCCAAGGAATAAATTCACATATCGCATTGGGAAAAACATGTCTAAGTAGTCTTGATCTATTACAATAGTAAGAAAAATGGCAAAGTATAATATATGTGTGAAGGGTGTTAAGGGTCCTATGAGGGTGATCCTCTGGTGTTAAGGGTCCTACCTCACATCAGTACTTAAGGGTCATAGGGTCCTAGGTTCACAGGGTCCGGTTATTACTGTATGCCCTAAAAAATGCAAACATAAAGAAACATCTCGCACAAAATAGACAAGGATTGGCTGGGCAACCAATAAAGGCCTCATGTGGACTCATATTACAACCTAAGACATGGTAACGACGCGCAGCTTCCAAAGGTACGCACTACTTCCTTTGGAATCGAGACTATAGCATTCCTTGAAAATAGATTGTGGCAGGTATTACCACATGATAAAAGACTCTAGCACCCTTCCGATTTTTAAAAAGCAAATAAGGTGTTGGAAAGGTGATAAGTGCAACTGCAGGCTTTGCAAAGCATATATACCACAGGTTGGGTTCCTAACAGGATAGACTTCTATGTTTTTATCCTCATGTAATTAGCCTTGATATATTTAATTAATTAATTAATTTTATTTTATTTTATTTATTTATTTCATTTTTTTTCCGTAATATTGTATATATTGTATTGTAGAGTAGGCTTAAATTAGCTGTAAATTTGAGCTATAATTAATTCTCGCATACTGTAAAAATAAAGTAATGATGATGATGATGATGATGGAGTGGAACAAAGAGTTTTGGAACCCCTAGTCAAACCTTTCTTCTCTAATAAAGGGGGTCTGTCTGATAGCAATATTACATTTGCAAAGGGCGACAACAGATATGAAGTGTTATTAAGACCAAAATTAAAATATAAATGTTAAAGGACATTTTGACATCGAAACATACAAACTGACATTCAAACATGCAATTTGACAAGACAATCTCCTGTATAAAAGACAATTTAACATCTAAAACACAATACGATATGCCAATACGATATGCCATTACGATATGCCAATACGATATGCCAAAACGATATGCCAATACGATATGCCATTACGATATGCCGATTAAAGATGCCAATTCTATTGCCGAACCAGAATTTCAAATGATGTTGCGTAATGTCTAAATCTGAAATCATTCAACCCCTAAGTGATAGGCCAAAATCTACATCCGCAAATGTCAGACCACTGGTTATAGAATGGAGGCTCTCGGATCCTAAGGAATAACAGACTCAAATGTATGAGAAAACTAACAATAGGAAACTAACAATAGAAATAACAATAGCGAACTAACAAAGGCATTTACCATATAGTCTCACTAAAGGGAAAGCCATGTAGGAAGTTTTACCCTCGATGCCCGAATAACAAGTAAAAAACCTTGTTTGTGATGAAATGATGCATTTAGATCCTTATCATTTTGTGTGCCATAGAAATAAACTTTAAGCACTACCCATTGAAATTGTCCATTGTGTTGCACCCATGAAGACAATCAGTGCTTTGAGGCTTTGGGCATACCATTTTATAGGCAGCGCAACTTTTTGTGTCCAGGAGGTACCTTCATAGGCCTTCATATAACACACTGAGATGCACTACGGCGAGGAACTGACTGGTTATTCTGCAGGATTGCTGCAGTTGAACTGGGTGGGTTCATCGAGGCTCCTGCAGAGGCATTCAGTGACGTGCTGGGTCTCATTCCACTAGGGGGCAAAGTGCGAAAATGGCGCCCCCTCTTTAGTTATTGCGCAAAATATTTCCACGTCGAAGTGTGTAGAAAGCAAGTTAAATCGCATTGTTCAGCTCCTACTGCATATTTAGTAGGAAATTAGCTTGCGTCAATGCCTGTTTTAATGCAAAATTGTAGTAGGAGATTGTTGCTAAGATAAAAGTCACATTATATAACTTAGTACAAACTTTCGTCCTGAGCAGCGTGGCCCCGGGCAAATTAACTGATGGATATTGAAATGAGGGAGTCTGGGGGTGAAACCCCCTGGAATTTTTTGGGCACACTCCCTTTAGATCGTTGGAAAACGCCCTGTTTTGAAGGATTTGCCATCTAAAAGAGCAAAGGATCGCGAATAATGGAAGGCTTTCCGGGAAATTTTTAAAATAGGACTTCAAAACCAGTTAGAAATAGGTTGTTCTTTCATTTAAGAATTGGAAACATGTAGCTTGGGAACTCTGATAACTTCCTTGAGTATAAATAAGTTTAAATCTTCATTTCCATAAGCTTGACCTCCACAGCCTTTTTCATCAAAAAAAGACCAAACTTTAGCAAATTATTGGGGGGAGCTAAAGCCCCCCCCCCCCGCTTCCGATGGGCCTATTTCATGCAAAATACATTATATATCAATATGAAAATGCATATGGAAAAACTTTTGGTCACTACATTCATTAGCATGCTTTATCTGAGTTGTGGAAACGTCTCGTTCATGAAATCGATGGCCTTTCATTCATATCGGGACATGCATTTTGTATCAGGCCAAACAAAACACGCGAAGGTTATAGCTCTTTCAAATTTAGAATTTCCAGGTATCTCCACTCTCCTATCTGTGAATTTTGAAATATTTCTCAAGCTTTAGAGGAATCCTCGGACGAAACTTTCACATTTGATAAGCAATTATAAAAGGGCGCCTTCGGTGCCCATGTGTATAGAGATTGGCATTTTGGCGCCCCTCATATTTCACTCACAGGGGGGCACTTGCCCCCTTGCCCCGCTTGCCACCACGCCACTGGAGGCATTAAATGGTGCGCTGTGACCGGTATTGGCAATGGAAATTTGTGATTGCGGTTGATTGCTATTGGCCGGTAGCAAGAGACTCTCCTGCTCCAAGATTTCTGCTGCTTGACGCATAAGCCTCCAGGCCCTGACGCATCTTTCTCTTTCGTTTCCTTCTGCCATTTTCACACGCAAATCAGTCTGTTGGTATATCACACGTATTGCTCTATGTTACAGAGTGGACGGATATGAAAATATTCTATCATTAAAAGCCGGGGGAAAGTAAGGAATATGGCAGAGCTTTTTTACAAAAGAGTAGTATCTTTCGACACATTGGTTGTCTTTCTTTCCATTGCGTTAGGGACCGTTCATTATTTAGAGAGGGGTTGGTACCGAAGAGAAATGTGTTGGGACTCAGGGACCGCGGAGCCGGAGGGGCTGGGGGGGCTGAAGCCCCCCCAATAATTTTCAGATAATACTTTTTAGTTTTTTAAGAAATTATGTTTATATCAGCAAGTACCACCTACGGTTCATAACATAAGCACTATGGAAGTTGCAACTATTCTTATCAATAGAAATGAGAACGTAGGATACTAGCCTGCGTCGTAGACCTCGACGCAGGCTAGTAGGATACGAAATACAAACTTATCGACAACAATGTTGGTATTATTAGGTTCTGTTATGTTGAAAATCTTTATTTCTAAAATTAGAGAGGCTTTATGTTTCCTTATTATGTATGTTTTGAAATGTAATAATTCCNAGAAATTATGTTTATATCAGCAAGTACCACCTACGGTTCATAACATAAGCACTATGGAAGTTGCAACTATTCTTATCAATAGAAATGAGAACGTAGGATACTAGCCTGCGTCGTAGACCTCGACGCAGGCTAGTAGGATACGAAATACAAACTTATCGACAACAATGTTGGTATTATTAGGTTCTGTTATGTTGAAAATCTTTATTTCTAAAATTAGAGAGGCTTTATGTTTCCTTATTATGTATGTTTTGAAATGTAATAATTCCGCGAGATTACAAAATTTTTAATTTTAAAACATACAAGACTAGAGAGGGGCATTCCTCTCAGGCCCTTGCCCGTAATCCAAAAGATGCTCCGTGGTACATGAACTTTTCCCCATCAAATGAAAAATTGCAATACTGTACATTTTATTTATCGATGATCTTATGGTGATTTAGTGGTTGAATAAGCTACTAATGAAGATCTTTACTTTGGTAGTTCTAGCTATGAAAAAGGGCGTTGGTCGCATTTATAGCCAAAGTAGAGGGCGTGGTCGAGAAAAAGATTTTCTAGCCCCCTCAATCCAAACTATGCTCCACGGTCCCTGCTGTTGGGTAAAAGAAATTTTCTGACATAAAAGGTGTTGATAGCTGTTATTCCATTACCTTTTGAGTTGGGTAAGAAGATTTTTGGACCAGAAAACATTTCTCTTCGGTACCAACCCCTCTGTAACTGATGAACGGTCCCTTACAATTGATGGTATTACATTAAGAAGAAGAGTAAGGGAGAAAAATTGATATGCCTGCAACGCTTATCAGTCATAAAAAAGGATCAAAAACAAGCAATTCCTCCCCTCGTCTGTTATATGAAGGTACCCCCTGGACACAAAAAATTGCGCTACCTAGAAAAATTGGCATGCCCAAAGCGGCAAAGCCCCAAAGCACTGATTGTCTTCATGGGTGCAACACAATGGACAATTTCAATGGGTAGTGCTTCAAGTTTATTTCTATGGCACACAAAATGATAAGGATCTAAATGCATCATTTCATCACAAACAAGGTTTTTTACTTGTTATTCGGGCATCGAGGGTAAAACTTCCTACATGGCTTTCCCTTTAGTGAGACTATATGGTAAATGCCTTTGTTAGTTCGCTATTGTTATTTCTATTGTTAGTTTCCTATTGTTAGTTTTCTCATACATTTGAGTCTGTTATTCCTTAGGATCCGAGAGCCTCCATTCTATGACCAGTGGTCTGACATTTGCGGATGTAGATTTTGGCCTATCACTTAGGGGTTGAATGATTTCAGATTTAGACATTACGCAACATCATTTGAAATTCTGGTTCGGCAATAGAATTGNTAAAATTGACAATTGTTTTTAAACAAAAGAAATAGGTCGGATATATTTATACTTTAAGGATGACATGCATTTAATGCCCCTTGTCATTGGATGACATCAAGAGTGTTTTTAGCAAAAAGGGGAGTCTTTCATGAGTCTGTGGTACTGCAAAAGTGCCTCATTGTGAGCACTGGAAATATAGTTGAGTCAACATTACGAAAATTTCTTGGAATTGCAAAATGCCTGAAAAGGGCCAAAGTCAATTTGCATTCTTCTTCTCTTTGTCGCTACATCCCTTAAAAAGCATACAGGAGGTTCGCCCTGCCAAATCCATTCTTTTCCGACAAAAGAAATGAAAAACCTGAAAAAGCTTGTAATCAGGAAGGGTGAAATTAAGATTAAACAGTACTCAATGGTCACATACCTTGGATGTGTTCTGGATGAAAATCTCTCTGGGGAATCAATGGCAATTAAAATGCTTGGGAAAATAAATGGCAAGCTGAAATTTCTGTATTGAAAACAAAACTTCCTGGATAACTCCCTTCGCAGGTTGCTTTTAAATGCTCTTATCCAACCCCATTTTGATTACGCATGCACCTCAAGGTACCTGATGTTGAATATGTTGAATAAGATTTTGAAAAAATCCAATCCGCTCAAAACAAATACATACATGCAATACAGTTTTCAAACTTTCAGGTCAGGCAGTTCCATGGGTCGGAATCCATTGTTGGTCAAGGCAAGGCGAGCAGTGGCGGACTGGCCCACCGGCCCGTGGGCCCCTCTCAAAATCTGGCAAAAAGGGCCCCTTTTCGCTGAAAAAGGGCCCCTTCTGCAAAAAAGAGAAATTTTTCTCGTTGATGTCCCCTTTCGAATAATGGACATCTCACTATATATTGAGATAACTCCTTGTTAGTAAACTAGGTAAATGAAATGTGTGCTTTTAAGGCTTCTGTCAAAATATCGACGCCACGAGAGGACCTATGACAACCAATACTTGGCCGTACAAAGTGTTATGACATTTTCGGTCACTCAAGTGAGTCAATAGCGACAACAGATTTGATCAGGGCTAGCAATGCGAATTTAGCTCCAATCAATTCGCAATAAGTTTTAAACAAATCCTGGAAAGGTAACTTGAACATAGATACCTTGCTGGTTGATTTTTGTGCTTCCAAAGTTTAAGTTTGCCTTCACCTCCAAAACAGAGCTTTGCCGCTTTGGCCTAAGCAAATTCTTGAAGAACAGCGAATAAATCAATACTAGCCTTGATAAAATTTGAACAATAATGAGATCATATTATATAGTAGTATTTTCTAGAGTTCACCTATAATGCATTTCTTAGTTTTTCTTTAATTTTCATTCTTAATTTCAATGTGCTTCAGGAATTTGCTTAGGCCAAAACGCCAAAGCTGTGGTTTGGAGGTGAAGTCAAATTTGAACTTATTTGAATTTGAAAGAATAATATTTCGACTTTGGAAACACCAATATCAATAAACGTGGTGCCTATGTTCAAAGTAACTTTTCAGGATTAACTTAAAAGTTATTGCGAATTGATTGGAGCTAAATTGGCATCACTAGCCCTAATGAAATCTGTTACCTTTTATTTGGGACACCCTGTATAACGCGTGCGCCAAAAAAACTATCCACTTTAGACAGACCACGATAAATCGTTCACTGTACTGATTTTGAAGATTTATGACTTTATTTTAGCTAAAATTCATAATTAGATTAAAGGATTTTTGTAAAATTTTTAGTCTTCTTTTTCTTGAGCTGTAATCGAGTTTCTTAAAATTTTCGGTCTCGAAAACACTGAAAACAATAACAAAACATCGATCAATTTTTCAAAAGACTAGACATGAATGGCCAGAGAGAAAATTTTTCGTGGTGATTTGGGGATTTAAAAATCGATTAGTAATAATGTGCAGCACGAGCCTTAGTTCAACGTTGGGAAAATGTAGCAGTTTATTCTTTTAATGAAGAAAGTGATGTGGGATGCTAATTTATAAAACATCTGTTACAAAATGGTCAAAATTCTATTTTAGCACTGGCAAACATGGGATTTGTAGAAGTGTTCTAAGCCAAAGTAGAAGGCGTGCCCCCGAAAATTTTCCTGGGGGCTTTGCCCCCAGACCCTCTCATCTTAATACCCCAACTTAATTTGCACTAGCCATGCTGCTGATTGCGACGAAATTTTCTCTTTACCACACCCTCATTTTTTCAGGCCACACCCACTAGGACCCCCTTAAGTCCTCCATGGCCGGTGAAAAATTATGAGCCAGTCCGCCACTGAAGGCGAGCCTCCTCTAAATGGATCGAAATGATAATGGCGCAGAATGGGAGAGAAAAGGTCACAAAAGCTTCACCTAAGTTTGCGTTCGCTTTTTAAATGTATGAGGGGTGTTACTGGGTGTTGAAAGCTAAAACTGTCTGATATATCCCGATGCCTGATAAATCCCGCCAGTACCCTTCCTGTACAAATTCATACCAGGCTATACTATAGTAGGGTGAGTAAAATATGATCACTTAAAGCTTTACTGTCACTATAAATACAATCCTACATTAGCCTCGCTTTTATCAGTTGTCTTCTGATGCCATGAGAGATGGTCATCAAATCCTGTTGTTTTATGCCCAGGGGGGGTACTCATATATATTTAGGATAGGGATGCTCAGGCTACTTTTTTGGGTCTAAAATTTGGGGAATTTGGGCAAAAGTTATTTTTTTGGGTCAGTCAATTGTACAGTTATTTTTTTGGGTTCATGAAATTCTGGATTATTTTTTTGGGTCTCAAATATGAGAACAGTTTAAAAAATATAGAAAAGCATGATTTACAAACGGATGTTACTATTTTGTTACTTTTTTGGGTGTGTAGGGTAAGAAAAATTATTTTTTTGGGTCAAATTTTATGCTAGGAATTATTTTTTTGGGTTGATGGTTTGTACCCCAGCCTGAGCACCCCTATCCTAAATATATACGAGTACCCCCCCCCCCCTGGGGTTTTATGCAACATCAAAATTAATTAACATCTAAGACAACCGCGCTATTAATCTCCATTCTGCACAGAAATCAAACGAATAATGAATTGTTAGTTCCAAAAAAATCTCTTTAATGCCGATTTTTAAACTAGTTACCTCTTCTTTTCCAAGGATCTTCAGACTTATATTCAACAATCAAATCAATCTATAAGAGAACATATCACCAGCACCCAGCCAAGCATCAATAGTGCATCAATTCCTTCCGCTATTCCGCTATGTACTTTTCGGGAGAACATTATGAATCAGCCCCTTTTTCAAAATAAAGCAAAGAAATGCAACAACAGCAACAACACAATAATTTGGCCTTCTAGGAAGTGGAACCACAGGAACCACCTCTCTTTGCGCGTCCAGAATCAAGCAACCTTGTCGAGCACAGTGAACTGCAAGATGGCAAGCAAATTATCTGAAGATGAGTTGAAAATGGTGGTGGCAAATGAAGAAAGCAAGACTGAAGAAACCAGCGATAATATCGCAGATGACAAATTCCAAGGTGTTGTTGAAGAACACATGCAAAAAACACGAAAACAGTTTGAGATGGTGAATTCAAAATCGGACGAGGCCTACAACTTGTTGAAGCAGGATTTCGAGTTTGTCGAGTCCAAGAGAAAGAATTTCATGGAAATGTCCAAAAAGCTCCAAGATGTCCATTTGAACGACATTGTGAAGCTGAATATTGGTGGGAAAAGATTTGAAACATGCCTTGAAACACTCACAAAGTTTCCGAATAGCCTGTTTGGGAAGATGTTTTCGGGAAGCATGAAGTTGAAGCAAGGCAGCGATGGAACTTATTTCATTGATCGAGATAGTAGTCAGTTTAGGTAAGTTTGCTTGAATCTTTTTATGTAAAGTGCTCAGTCTGAGGTGCACTGTAACTCCCAAAGGCAGTAGATTGTAGTAGGTTCTAACGAGAAAACTTGGGATAAGACGCGTTTTTTTCTCTAACTATATTTGGACTCTGTGGAGAGTGGCGTTTTTCGGCCCCCCCCCCCCCCCCCCCACCCCCCCCAAAAACNTGAAGCAGGATTTCGAGTTTGTCGAGTCCAAGAGAAAGAATTTCATGGAAATGTCCAAAAAGCTCCAAGATGTCCATTTGAACGACATTGTGAAGCTGAATATTGGTGGGAAAAGATTTGAAACATGCCTTGAAACACTCACAAAGTTTCCGAATAGCCTGTTTGGGAAGATGTTTTCGGGAAGCATGAAGTTGAAGCAAGGCAGCGATGGAACTTATTTCATTGATCGAGATAGTAGTCAGTTTAGGTAAGTTTGCTTGAATCTTTTTATGTAAAGTGCTCAGTCTGAGGTGCACTGTAACTCCCAAAGGCAGTAGATTGTAGTAGGTTCTAACGAGAAAACTTGGGGTAAGACGCGTTTTTTTCTCTAACTATATTTGGACTCTGTGGGGAGTGGCGTTTTTCGCCCCCCCCCCCCCCAACCCAAACATTCTCAAATATGTCCGCCGCTAGTGTAGGCATGAAGCTGCAGCGTTTTGACTTTTACTAAAATTCAATACCAAATTTTAGAAATTTCCTTGTCTATTGTTACACCACCACCTGACCTCCAGATGCCCTTATTTGGAGACAGGTCACAAAGTAAATCTTAAAAAGCTCGCTAATTTCTTGCAGCCAATCCAATTCATAAAGTTATATACATCATTCAATTCGTCTTGAAGAGTACTTTCACTGGAATTATACCAGGTGTACTTCCATTTCAAAAATCACCACAACTTGATTATAAAACTCAGCACAAAATTGTCTTTTTGATCTCTTTTGTCAAATGATCCAAATGTATTTAAAGATGATAAAATCTTTGTTTTCAAAGCTTAAATGGTAAAAAATTACACGCTGAAAACCTTATTTTGAGCTATACTTTTTAAGCAACATTCTAAATCTTGCCTATAAGAGCCAAAATTTCACAATTTTTTCATTATCTTTAAGTCTCCAGTCAAGGAGGATAGGCAGTCCTTCCCAGCATGCAGCAGCAGCACAGAGTTTCCAGAAATTGCGCAAAATGCGCTAAATGAAAATGGCGGCACAGTACAGCACAGCACCAATCTTGAAGTTGCAATTTTATGCATTTTCATCGCTGGTAGTACGCAAAAAGGTAAGTTTTCTGTTTGATACTAAGTTTGCTTTGCTAAGGACATTTATCATATCGATCTCTTTGAACGATATCGACTGTTAACTGCCATATTCTTGGATGGGCCTAATGCTCCAATATATTGAAGTGTCGCAAAAAATCGTCGTTAGTAANTACCTATTATCAGGCAAGAGTTAGGTAGGGGGGTTATTTTGCCCCCCCCCCAACCAAAATAGGGTAGTTCAGATAGCCCAACCACTATAGGGTTAACCCATAAAGATATTACGGCGAAGCACCAGAAGAGATCAACTGCCTCATAAAAAGAGCGAAACGAAAAGATCTCCCAGGGATAATTTACAAAATAGAATTACCAAGATCAAGGACAGAACTGGGGATTAGTTAATTTTCTACAATCTCTTACAAAAGTGTTGGACTCCTGTTGAAAAAATTCAATTTTTGCCCCCTGTTTCAATGTTCATTGCAGTGCAAAATGGTTTTTTAATGCATAACCACCGAAAGAATGATTCGCTCAACCAAACAACATTGATGTGGAGGAGGGAGGGATAATTCCGAAAAATGTAGATTTTCGCAGGGGTCCAACACTTTTCTAAGAGGTTGTAGTTAAAAGGTTACCCTAAGGATAACTAAGATATGGAAATGTATGTCATTGAAATTGGCCAAACTGCTCTAAGATAAAGTCTTGGGTGATTTAGCTTTGGAAATTTTTCCGGAAAATCTTTAAAAAAGAATAGAACTTTGGTCATATTTTCTCACGTTTCCAGCTGCAAATCAATTGCAGAGAGCAAGACCATCTCTCATAGATAGGGGGAAAATGCGGCAAATCAAATGTATATCTTTTAGACACAAAAATATCAGCATGAGTTAGTTCACTTTTTTTGCTCCTAAATATTGCACATGTTTGAGGTTGTTTCAGATGGCTTCAGCTCGTTCTAGGTCGTTTCAGCTCGTTTTTATTACTTATCAGGCCCGTAGGAAGGGGGTGGCAGGGGAAGCTCGTGCCCGCCCAATAAATTTCAAAACAATGGTGCTACGTCACAAGTATAAATCAAATGCGTTGTTCTCCATTGTCTTGAGAACAAAAGCCCCCCCAATCTGCAGCTGCTTCCTACGGCCCTGTTACTTAAGCAGGGTATCTGAAAAAAACGCAACACCACCGTATAATTGAATATGTTAAAAAAATAATAATATTTGAATTGATACAGACGGCATGACGTCACATAAGCGCTGAAAACAAGACGCCATCTTGTTTTGGGGGAAAATCTTCAGAAAATTTCTTTAGGTTTCTATAGGAAATTTGCAAAAACTTGCATAAAATTGCTCCTCTATTCTACCTCGCGATACTGAGTAGGGAAAGGATAGGTAGCAATTGTCAGTCAGACCTAAACCTACGGTGTCTCATTAGTGCACATCAATAAAGAAAACTTCACGTCAAATAGAAAAAGGTCACAACAACAAAAAAAACTTCACGTCAAATAGAAAAACTTCACATCAAATAGAAAAACTTCACGTCAAATACAAAGAGGTCACAAGAAAACTTTGTGTGAAAGAATTCGAACGAGTCTACGGAAATAAATCCACTACATAGAGCCTTATAGAAGGGGTGAAATTTGATGATTTTCAAATCTATGATTTTCAAGGCCTAAGGATGGATACTGAGATGCGATGTGATGCTTGCAATAATAATGTCTCCATCTCTTGGGCAATCTGTCGAAATTGTGGCAAACGGCTAGACCACGAAACTCTTGCTATAATGGCATATTTATCTCAAGGCTACACGTACAATGTTATATTGCAGTTTCTATCCCAGTACCATGGTATAAACATTAGTCCGAGAACGCTGAAGAACGAGTTGAAGGTACTTGGCCTTCAAAGAAGAAATATAGTCACAGATGAAGATCAAGTCAGGCAGCGTATTTGTGAAAAATTGGATGGTCACGATTGTATGGCAGGTTACAGAGCAATGTGGCACACGTTGAGAAGTGAAGGTGTTGCGATAGCAAGGAATGATGTTGCAACCTTGCTCAGGGAAATCGACCCAGAAGGTTGTGAAATAAGGAGAGCCAGAAGGCTTAGAAGAAGAACCTACATCAATGAGGGGCCCAATTCGTGCTGGCATATTGATGGGTATGATAAGCTGAAGCGATATGGCTTTCCAGTGCACGGATGCATAGATGGGTACAGTCGCAAAATCATCTGGCTTCAGCTTACAAGATCCAACAACAACCCTGCCGTTACTGTCACATTTTATTTGGATAAAGTACAAGAGTTTGGTGGCTATCCTCTCAAAGTAAGGAGTGACCACGGAACAGAAAATGTGTTCATAGGTGCTGCTCAGAGTTACTTTGTGAATGATTTGGAGGCACATATATACGGAACATCTCAACACAATCAGAGAATAGAAGGCTGGTGGTCATTTCTTCGGAGAAATAGAACACATTGGTGGATCAATCTCTTCAAATATTTGATGGAGCAGTCAGTCTTCACTCCAGGCAAAGTTTTGGAAATGGAATGTTTATGGTATTGTTTTTCAGGCCTCATACAGCAAGACCTTGACTCAGTAAAACAACACTGAAACACTCACAACATAAGGAAGTCAAGGCATGATACAGTGGCTGGAAGACCAAACGAGTTGTTCTATTTGCCCGACTTGCATGTAGGGATTAATCGTCTACAGACAGTGACAGATGCTCAAGTCCACAAAGTATACGAGAACTGTGTAGAAGCTATCGAGAAGAGTGATCAGCAGGAATACTTGGAATGTGCTGCAGCATCATTGGCAATACAAAAACCATTCACTTGGAGAGATGCTTTGGCTAACTATCGCTACCTCGTGAGCATGATACTGGAGTAATCATGACGCAATAATTTCTAACCGAAAAGTGAGACTACAGGCCCTCCAGGCGAAGAAAATATTTGGAACAGCACGTGTGTTTAGAACAGCGCGAGTTCAACCCCGGTACTGTATGGGTACACATATTTTTTATAAGAAACTANAGAAGGGGTGAAATTTGATGATTTTCAAATCTATGATTTTCAAGGCCTAAGGATGGATACTGAGATGCGATGTGATGCTTGCAATAATAATGTCTCCATCTCTTGGGCAATCTGTCGAAATTGTGGCAAACGGCTAGACCACGAAACTCTTGCTATAATGGCATATTTATCTCAAGGCTACACGTACAATGTTATATTGCAGTTTCTATCCCAGTACCATGGTATAAACATTAGTCCGAGAACGCTGAAGAACGAGTTGAAGGTACTTGGCCTTCAAAGAAGAAATATAGTCACAGATGAAGATCAAGTCAGGCAGCGTATTTGTGAAAAATTGGATGGTCACGATTGTATGGCAGGTTACAGAGCAATGTGGCACACGTTGAGAAGTGAAGGTGTTGCGATAGCAAGGAATGATGTTGCAACCTTGCTCAGGGAAATCGACCCAGAAGGTTGTGAAATAAGGAGAGCCAGAAGGCTTAGAAGAAGAACCTACATCAATGAGGGGCCCAATTCGTGCTGGCATATTGATGGGTATGATAAGCTGAAGCGATATGGCTTTCCAGTGCACGGATGCATAGATGGGTACAGTCGCAAAATCATCTGGCTTCAGCTTACAAGATCCAACAACAACCCTGCCGTTACTGTCACATTTTATTTGGATAAAGTACAAGAGTTTGGTGGCTATCCTCTCAAAGTAAGGAGTGACCACGGAACAGAAAATGTGTTCATAGGTGCTGCTCAGAGTTACTTTGTGAATGATTTGGAGGCACATATATACGGAACATCTCAACACAATCAGAGAATAGAAGGCTGGTGGTCATTTCTTCGGAGAAATAGAACACATTGGTGGATCAATCTCTTCAAATATTTGATGGAGCAGTCAGTCTTCACTCCAGGCAAAGTTTTGGAAATGGAATGTTTATGGTATTGTTTTTCAGGCCTCATACAGCAAGACCTTGACTCAGTAAAACAACACTGAAACACTCACAACATAAGGAAGTCAAGGCATGATACAGTGGCTGGAAGACCAAACGAGTTGTTCTATTTGCCCGACTTGCATGTAGGGATTAATCGTCTACAGACAGTGACAGATGCTCAAGTCCACAAAGTATACGAGAACTGTGTAGAAGCTATCGAGAAGAGTGATCAGCAGGAATACTTGGAATGTGCTGCAGCATCATTGGCAATACAAAAACCATTCACTTGGAGAGATGCTTTGGCTAACTATCGCTACCTCGTGAGCATGATACTGGAGTAATCATGACGCAATAATTTCTAACCGAAAAGTGAGACTACAGGCCCTCCAGGCGAAGAAAATATTTGGAACAGCACGTGTGTTTAGAACAACGCGAGTTCAACCCCGGTACTGTATGGGTACACATATTTTTTATAAGAAACTAAGACTACCCTCACATGAGCAAACTCAGACCGGTCTGAGTTTCAGATCGGTTTGAAATTCGTTTCGGTCTACGGTCGAAGCCCTTGGAGTGCTCACATAACGAAGGCGAAATGAAACTCAGGTCGACCTGAAATTCGTTTCGGTCTCTCAGGTCGGTCTGAGTTTTCAGGTCGACCTGAAAATTTCATGTGAGCAGAAATTTTTTTCGTTTCGGGGCGAAATGAATTCTCAAACCAGAATTAAGGAAAGATTTTGTGAAATGCGCATGTGCAGAGTAAGTGAGCTGAACTCAAACCGGTTTGAAAATTTTTGATGTGAGGGGGAGGCAAATTAGCAGACACTACCCCGATTTGAAACTCAGACCGGTCTGAGTTTGCTCATGTGAGGGTACTCTAAAAAATTGCCCTAGTACTGAAAATTTCTTAAAATTATCGTTGCTCTACCTCTACTCTGGGATACAAGTGGCCGTTCTGCAATTTGATTGGCTATTCGAAAACAATAGATAACGCAAACTGTTTCTCGAAAACTTACTAATTATTCGAATAACAACAATATAATCTAGTCACTAAGCAACATCGCATAATGAGAGTTACCCTGCCAACTGCAAAACCATAATGGCTGCTATTCCGCCTTTATTTTGGGCGAATTTGTGCTATATGTACCAGGGTGTTTACTTGGCTTCGTGATTAGCGTATTGACGTAAGAACACCCTGGGAAGGACGTTGGAATTATGCATCATTTAATTTATGTTTTAGTAGGTATGGCCTATTTCAGATGCAGGGTGCTTTAAGAGCAAAATCAAGACCTTTTTTATCATAGATTTTGTGAAAACATTTCAGGCCTATAAGCACTTGAGTTGATGAACAGAGGAACTGGTGTAGTTTTATCTAATTTTAGCGCCCCTTTTCAAGCTTTTCGAGAAAAAGCTCTAAATAAAATTTTCACATCTAATTTAGTTTTTACTGTATACAAATGAGCCACGGTTAGATGAAATTGATTGATAATCGAAGTCAAGAAAAGTTTTGGAATTTTATGAATTCTATGGCCATCGATTATCGATAGAATTCATCAGATTCCAAAACTGTTTTTGACTCGCTCGGTATTTTATGAAAATTTAACCTCTGGTACCTAGCTTTTAGAAACTGTAGGCTATTAATTTAGACACTCTCAAAGTCCAGAGTCCGGAATAAGTCACGGCTCCACCATTGTGAGCTGAAGGAAGGTTTTGCTTGTTAATGTCCTATTCGAGGAAGGCTTAGTTAAGAAAATTTAGGAAAAGTTTGGGTTATTATGGAAACGAACACTATTTTATACATATTAGGGTTATAAACAATGTCCTGAGTTTTTAAAATCATTTTATTTTGACTTGACAAAATGAGGAAGGTTTTACCTTTTTCTGGACTGTGGACGCAGTGGACACTCATTCAATTCTAAATCATATCATAATCATTACTAGAATTATCTGCAGCTAACAACTGAGATAAAAGTGTCGCAGCAAGATAAAATCCGCCAATTGTAAAAACTACAGCTTCTGGGCCAAATGTCAGCAAAAGAATACTCGAAATAGGAGCGAGAATCATAGCGTAAACCTCTGCAACAAATACGAGTAGAAATCCAGAATAAGCTTGTGAAATTGAAGGCGTCGATTTGATAGTGTGTGCATAAGCAACGGGGTAATAGCTAGAAGCAGACACTGATGATAGAACGTATGCAGCAGCTAACAAGTAGAAGGAACATCGCTTGTAATAACCAATGACGAACCCGAAGCAGAAAATTGTAGACATTAGCATAGCTACAACTGTCAGAGCTTTGTAAATGCTGTAACGATCAAGAATGCGGCCCGATAGTAGACAAACTGGTATTGTTATCATCATAGTTGTTGCCACTAAGCCACCGATTTGGAGATTTCGACCAGGATAAGAAACAGAGAACACTTCATTTAACACAATTGCCCAAACTGTATTACCAGAATAAACTATAGCATGTATCTGCAAAATTACCATGTAATTGCGGTTCTTGAACAAGCTCAAATAACTTCGTCCTGAGGTAGATTTGATTATATCATTATAGATAATTCGTATCTTTTTAATGAAACCATTGATATGAGCTGAACTTCTTTTTTCTTCTTGCCATAAAGACGTTGCTACTATCCTTTCATTTTTCACCTCAAAGATTTTTACATTTTCATCTGCATTTTGGATNGAAGGAACATCGCTTGTAATAACCAATGACGAACCCGAAGCAGAAAATTGTAGACATTAGCATAGCTACAACTGTCAGAGCTTTGTAAATGCTGTAACGATCAAGAATGCGGCCCGATAGTAGACAAACTGGTATTGTTATCATCATAGTTGTTGCCACTAAGCCACCGATTTGGAGATTTCGACCAGGATAAGAAACAGAGAACACTTCATTTAACACAATTGCCCAAACTGTATTACCAGAATAAACTATAGCATGTATCTGCAAAATTACCATGTAATTGCGGTTCTTGAACAAGCTCAAATAACTTCGTCCTGAGGTAGATTTGATTATATCATTATAGATAATTCGTATCTTTTTAATGAAACCATTGATATGAGCTGAACTTCTTTTTTCTTCTTGCCATAAAGACGTTGCTACTATCCTTTCATTTTTCACCTCAAAGATTTTTACATTTTCATCTGCATTTTGGATTTTAGGTTTGGGGTTGATAGGCAATCCTGGATTTCTTACAAACAAAACTATCGATAAAAAAGCGATGACAGCCACACAAGCATTGACGAGGAAATGAAGTCTCAGATAATTTTCCACCATTGATCTTGGTCCTTGTTTTACAATAGCAGGAGCTTGCAGATAACCCATTGCCATTCCGAAGAAGGCGGCAGACTGTCCAATCGCGATTGCAGTTGCTCGTTCCGGTTCATTAAACCATATGTAAGCAATCTTTGTTGCAAGAGGGAAACTTAGTGCGAAGGCAAATCCACAAAGAGTGCTTCCTAAAAGAAGAAGAAACTACTTTTTGATAATTCATATCAAAAGGTAAACAAACATAGAGAAGTTAGGATAAAGGACACTGTGATTTCCCAGACCTTACTCAAGCACTCCTCGAAGTCGGCTTGTATCTCGGCAATCGCTCTAAAAATGAAAGATCTAAAACAAGGAACAGAAACTACGATTATTAATGTTCTAGAAAATGTTGCTATTGTCCAAAAAAGTTCAGATTAGCTTCAGGAAATTCCATGAAACGGTTGACAAAGCCCTTTTAAACTAATCAATCTCTTGAGCATCATAATTCTGAAAAAATATGTCAAAATTCTAAAGCCACATTTTAAATGTATCAAACAATACTCATATAATGTGATGCAGCATTTCGCTTTCATGAGTAGATGGCTTGTAACCTTACAGTAATTCAAGTCGATCATTTTAATTTTGTCTGTTGATCGAGGTCGGGTAACAAGGTCGCTACGAGATTGAAATTTTTCTAGAAAATTTTAGATAATGTGCTCGAAAATGGCCTACTAATCAAAATGCTGCAAAGTCAGTTCTTCTGAGCGAAACAAAGCAACGGACAGTAAGGACAAGGACTGAAAGAAAACATGGGCAGGTAGGCCATTTTCGAGCACATTACTTAAAATTTTCTAGACAAATTTCAATCTCATAGCGATCTTGTTACCCGATCTCGATCAACAGACAAAATAAATCCTGCATTCCACAAACATCCTTTGTACTAGAACAAAGCACCTCTAAATAGTTTGGGAAATGACAGCAAATACGTCACGCGAAGCTTGGTCAATTATATTCGATGCATGAAAAATAGGCCGTCTGAATCAACGGATGATTTTAATTGTATTTGAGTCGAATAAAATGCTTATTATATTCGATACATGAAAAATACGCCGTCTGAACCGGGCCTAATATTATCCTTTACATATCAAGAACCAAAACAGCTTGGTTTGAAAAAGGTAGGTTCTTATATGCGGGTTTGTTTTTACTGTATTTGACTTAGCTTACCAGTAAGCAGAAAAAAGTAGCCATCAACTTCTTGAGAATATCCCACGAATTTCATAAGACTTCCAACAGCATTGAAGAATCCTCCAGCCAGCATAATTGTTTTTGCTCCCAAAATATCAACGGATAGTGAAATTGGTACAAGTGAAATGACGCTTATGAGTGAAACGACAATGGCCAACCAGTTTACTTTAACTAAATTGATCCAGTAGAATTTCTGAACTATGACACTGATTGAAGAAAGTGCAAACAAATTCGATAAGTTACTGTATGTAAGGAGCCAATAAGCTAACAGTGTTAGCTTACTGGAATTGCACTCCATACTTCTTGCTTGTTACAACGAAGACTGACGAATAGGTTTCTTTAACTTTATTCATGCGCAGCATGAATCTAATTAGTTTTACAAAGGAGCTGTTTGAAATACAAACAAAAAATCCGATTTCGCAAATAATTCAAAAGCCACTATT